>ML407613.1:0-252782 GCA_005239525.1 Nicotiana knightiana | reverse complement strand
TCGGGTGCAATCTAAAGTGAACTGTAATGCAATCTAGCTAGCGTAACTTGAGAGAGTGCGTCTAGTAAATTATCATAATTACTTGAGAGAGATTTATGGTAGATAGAGTGTTCATGATTGATAGAGATAACTAATCAAACTATAAGAAGTATCCAAGAAGGAAGTTCACCAACGGGGGAAACCATGACCTTAGACCTTTATTATAATTGTTTACACCATATTGTTAGTTAATCATTAGTTTATTAATTTTGTCAGTATAAATAGTAAAACATTACCAATTGATATTCAAAAGTCTTGAGAAAATTGATTAAGTAAAAGTTTCATATTCTTACGGCTTGATTTACGTAAATTCCATGTGGGATCGACTCTGGGCGTAATACCCCGGATTATATTTGCATCACCCATTTAGTCTTTCTATAAGACATAGTTGAGCGTGATAAAATTTTTGCGCCGTTGCCGGGGAATTAACGGTGTTATCAATTGGAGTTGGAAGAAATACAAAATTCTGAAATATAGTCAATTTTCTTCAATTTTCATTTTTACATTGAAAGTTTAACGTCTGCTAACTTGGTTGTACAGGTGCATGCCTAGAAACTCATCGAGAACTAGTGAAGTAGTTGAAGCCTTATCAGAACCCGAGAAAGTTTTTAAAGCCCTAAACCGGGCCAACCGGAAAAGCAAACAACAACCATCAATTGAACGACTTGAACCCGACATGGAAGATCCAAACAACAGGAACAACAATGGGGATGGTGTGGTCGACCCAGTTGCGCAGATACGGGCAGAGGCTCCTTTATATGACTGGACACAACCCACAGCAGAGAATTTGGCCACTGCAATACTAGTCCCTCAAATACAGGCTGAATCTTTCCAGATTACAAATAATATGCTGCATTTGTTGCAGAACAAGGGACTATTTTCAGGGTCATACATCGAAGACCCCCAACAACATTTGAAGAACTTCCTGTCAATTTGCAAAATACATAGGCAGCCAAACGTCACTTAAGAGGCAATAAAACTGTTGTTGTTTCCATTCTCAGTGACTAGACCTGCCCAGACTTGGCTAAACTCATTCCCCATTCCATTACCACATGGGAGGAGTTAGTTAAGTAGTTCGTGAACAAGTTTCATCCACCCAACAAGACTGCACAACAAATTGATGAAATCTTGAGCTTCAGAAAGAAACCACTTGAAACATTACAGGAGACATGGGAACGATTTAAGGGAATGTTGGTTATCTGTCCACATCATGGTATGCCAGAGCAGATGTTGGGGCATCGTTTTTATATGGGTTTGGTTGATACTGTTATGGAAAATGTTGATGCTTCAGCAGGTGGAGCATTCTTGAGCAAAATGTGGAGAGAAAGTCAGATCTTACTAGATAAAATGGCACAGAATTCAGGATGGACAACAAGGAATGCACCCATTATTCCTGTAGTTCACTTAGTGCCATCCGATCCATCCAATACTATTGTAGAGAACGTGTCCACCTTGATAACACAGATGAGCATATTAACTAAGAAGGTGGAGGAATCAGGGCAAAAGCAACAGGTACACATCGTGGATACAACCAATGGAGGCTTATGCACATCTTATATTAGTCAACCATTTGGTAATCAGTGGAATCCAGAATGTGNAATGGGGGCTTATGCACATCTTGCATTAGTCAACCACTTGGTAATCACTGGAATGCAGAATGTCATCACCCTCCTTATCCAGAAAAAATGAATTATGTGTCGAATTATGGAAGCCAGAGACAAGGGGGGCAGAACTGGGGTCAGAAAGTTCAACCGTATAGACCACCTCACCAATAGCAGAACAGTGGAAATATGGGTGTCATGAGACCACAAGGTAATGCAGCACCATATCAGAGGCCACAAGGTAATAACCATCAGAATCAACAACAAGCATACTACCCTCCTCAGCATCAACATGAGGGAAGGCAAGAGGATGGGTTCTCCATGTTAGAAGCTATGATGCAGCAGGTTATTGGGAAATGCCAAAATCAGTGAGAGAGTAGATGTACATGATGCAGCTATTAAAAATATTGAAGTACAGTTGGGCGATATATCTATGGCAATGAACAATCGTCCTCGTGGGACTTTACCTGCAGATACTCAGGTAAATCCTACAGACCAAGGCCCAAGGCAGCTGATGGCAGTGACTCTCCGTAATGGCAGGGATCTAGACTTGGAACTGGAGAGAGCTCGTGAAAGCAGGCAGGCCGAGACACTGTTACCCATGCCGATTGAACTTGATGATTCAACAAACTTGACCAAGGTAACAGTACAACCTACTGAAGAAGAACCGAGTGCACATAGTGAGACTGAAAAAGAAGTGGAGATAGCCCAGGAGCCGGTAGTTGAGGTGGTGGCTGAGAAAGAAAAGTCCCAAATCACTGGGAAAAAGAGACCGCCAGCTCCATTCCCTCAGAGGCTGGCCAAATACCAAAAGGATGAACAGTACAAAAAGTTCTTGGACATGCTAAAGAAAATACAGGTAAATATCCCATTGATTGATGCGTTGAAGGAAATGTCTGGCTATGCTAAAATGATGAAGGGCTTGATGTCCAAAAAATTTGACTTCCAAGATCTGGCTATTGTCACCCTTACTCAGACTTATAGTGTGGTGGTGACGCGTCCTATTGCTGAAAAGTTATCTGACCCAGGGAGTTTTACAATTCCTTGTACCATTGGCAACTTAGCTTTCGCCAAAGCTCTATGTGCCTTGGGGGCCAGCATTAATATGATGCCATTGGCCATATATAAAAGACTGGGGATTGGTAGAGCCAGACCAACTTCAATGGTATTGCAGCTAGCTGACAAGACGGTAAAGAGACCATCAGGCATTCTGGACGATGTATTGGTGCAAGTGGGGAAGTTTGTGTTCCTTGCTAATTTTGTGATACTAGATTGTAAAGTGGATGAGGAAATTCCCATAATATTGGGAAGTCCATTCTTGGCCACAGGAAGAGACCTTATCGATTGTGAGACTGGTGAACTGAAGATGAGGCTCAATGATGAAGAAATCACGTTCAACGTGCAGAAGTCTATGAGGCGACCAAGTGAGTTCACCAATTGCTCTCTTATTGATGTTGTGAACATGATCTCAGAAAAAGATGATGCGTCCCTGACTGTGGGGGACCCTTTGACTGAATGTTTGAAGAACCTAGATGATATGAACGGTGAAGAACTGGCGGACTGGGTATTAGCGCTTGAGGGAAAAGGGGTGTGGCCAAGGGATCTCGAGTTAGAGTCATTACACTTAGAGAAAAGAGATAACCCGCCGGCCAGGTCATCTGTTGAAGAACCACCCAAGTTGGAACTGAAATCAGAGGATGTCAATGTGGTAGAAAAGATACTAGAGTTAACCAAGGACATTGATAATACATATTTTGTTGAATTTAGTGTCATTAGTGTTGAGGATGTTGGTACACACTCCAACCATTTTTTCACATTGTGTTTGGATGATGATATTAAAATAGAGTTATCCGAACCACCTGAGGATCCAAGGAATAAAGAACAAGATGCCTACATTCTGGAATTCTTCTTGCGAGAAAGTCGGGAGTACACATCCCATATAAAGGCCAAGAAGCGCAGATTACTACATTGTTTTATTGGGCCAGGAAGATTTGTTCCACCACCCCAGGAGCATGATCATAGAGCAGATTCAAAACTTGGGATCCAATTCATAAGTTCAAAGTGGAGGTATAAAGTGATTCAAGCATTTGTTCGAAGGAGCATGGAAAGCAAAAACTGATGGAAAGGATGTCGACGCGACTAGAGCAGGGAGTTTCTTGCACCTTCCTTTTATTTCTTGTTTTATCTATATGTGATGCACTGAGGACATTGCATGATTTAAGTGCTGTGAGTTGTTGTGTTTAGTGTGTTACTAGTGTTAGTTGTTCATGTTAGTAAGTTAGTTTTCTTTTAAGTGGTGTAGTTTTTTCTGTAGTCTTTTTATTTTAGGTACAACAAAACAGAAAAAAAAATTTCTTTGTTAGAAATATGTGGACTCTTCCCGACGATGGATCTCCTAGACAGTTCTCTTGAGGGAAGTAAGTCTAGAGAAAATACCAAAAAGATTTTTTTTTTCTTTTTGTTTTAGGTAGTGTACTAATTCCCCCTTAGTTTTTCTTTGGACCACGGTTCTTTTCCAAGGGTTTTTAATTGAACTGGTGTAGGTAATTTTTAATTTTTAGGAGTAGTAACCACATGGTTAAAGGATTAATTGTAGCAATATCTCGGAAGGTTGTGATGCCTTGAGAATAGTCAGTACTGTGGTTGTGACGCTTAGGCTCAATTTTTTGACTCCAGGATAAATACCTTAAATCGTGGATTCTAAAATTTGCTTAACTGCTTTGACTGGAGTGTCATGATAGATCCAATCCTGAGTGAGTTATGTGCCATGTGTGTGTGAGATTTGTATGCTATTCTATGCATTGCATTTGATGTCTAGAACTTGCCTCGTGTGTGTGCAAAGCGAAATAGAAGTTTTTTTCAGTATTGGAAGTGATATAGGTAACCTTGTCACCTCTCGTAAGCACTGGAAATGTGATGAAATATGTAAAAGTTAAAGTGTGGGGTGGTAGTTTGGTTTTTGAGGGGAATAAATGAAATAAGGAGAAAGGTGCACTGTTTTGAAAAGTAAGAGTCACTTGAGGAAAAAAAATAGAAAAAAAATAGTTGTATTATTGTGAAAGAAAAAATATATATGTGGTGACTCTTAATGTAATTGTGCTTAAAGAAGTATGGGGTAATAACATTGATGTGAAGGTGGATTTGGTTTAATATAAGTTTGAGGTTGAGCGCTAAAATATATGTATTAAAGTGCTTAGGGAGGTGTAGTCACTCTTATATCTAAATGTATCCTACCCGTCCCGAAGCCTACATTACAACAGAATAAAGTCCTACTTGATCCTAGACTGAATGAGCTCGATTAGTAGAGTAGTACACTACAGGCAAGCCTATGGTGCATCTTTTGCATATGAATATTATTTCTCAGAGTGAGTGAATTATTTCGATCTTGAGTTCCTAAGTGTTCTTAAACTTTATTGTGTGTGGAACTAACTCTTTGATTTGGTGAGGGAACATGATTCATGAAGAAAAGGTAATGTTGTTGACCTCTATGTTAGAGTAGTGAGTGGATTGTGAATAAAGCATGGTATATGTGAGTCGACTATTAAGGCAAGGATGTCACACCTTTGTGCTTGAACTGTTTTAAAAATTCTTGGTATAACGTGTTAAGGGATTTGCTTAATAATTTTTGTACATGAGTGTAGTTTGATTGCTCGAGGACGAGCAAATGTTTAAGTGTGGGGTGTTGATGTGTGGCTAGAATTCATGGTTTAACACGTTATATGCCTTACATTTTATGTGCGTTAATGATAAAAATACACTTCGTATGTGCCTAATGGAATCTATTTCATGTGTAGGTGAATTGGAGATAGAAGCCGAGCTTAATGGATGCATAAACGTCGAAAATATGCTCAAGAGGCGAAGAGGAGTGCACTGGGATATAACCGGGAGTTTGGGCTGTAAAGCCTGGTCATACCAGGCTATAGCTGGGCGTTTGGGCTATAAATCCTGGTAAGACCAGGCGTTTGGGCCTTAAGGCCAGGCCTGTCCTGGCTTTATCCAGGCATTTGGGCCATAAAACCAGGTCCTTGGTCTGGTCCAATCCGAGTTTTGAAGATTTTAAGTGTTTCCCGGTTTGAATAGAACTCTCGTACACGTTTAGGGTTTATCCCAAACATATAAATAGACCCAAAAACACAACTTTGAGGGGGATTCGATTAGAGACAAGAGACGCCTGTGGAATACTACTCAGAGAAGCAAAACATTGATTTTTAAATCTTTTATTCACTACTTTGTAGTTTAATTATGCAAGTTATTTTGGGTTTGATTCTTATGAGTATGAGCAGCTAGTTTCTTTAATCTAGGGTTTTGGTGGAACCTGTTGCGGGATGAACTTATTGTGATATTAATATAGCTTTGATTGGTTGATTAAACTCTATTTGTTCAACTACGTTCTTGTTGTAGTTGATTGAAGGGCCCTCAATTAGCTGTGCCTATTTATTATGTATCTACTTGAGAGAGAGTGCATATTTAGGTAATTGTTTGAACAACACCACTCCCAGAGTATAGACGAAAGTCATAACCGAGGGTTTAGAGGTTGGATTAGAGATAACGATACTTCGGGTGCAATCTAAAGTGAACTGTAATGCAATCTAGCTAGCGTAACTTGAGAGAGTGCGTCTAGTAAATTATCATAATTACTTGAGAGAGATTTATGGTAGATAGAGTGTTCATGATTGATAGAGACAACTAATCAAACTATAAGAAGTATCCAAGAAGGAAGTTCACCAACGGGGGAAACCATGACCTTAGACCTTTATTATAATTATTTACACCATATTGTTAGTTAATCATTAGTTTATTAATTTTGTCAGTAGAAATAGTAAAACATTACCAATTGATATTCAAAAGTCTTGAGAAAATTGATTAAGTAAAAGTTTCGTATTCTGACGGCTTGATTGATACATAAACTCCCTATGGGATCGACTCTGGGCGTAATACCCCGGATTATATTTGCTTCGCCCATTTAATCTTTCTATAAGACATAGTTGAGCGTGATCAGGAAGCCTTGGTTCCATGACATCAAAAGGCATCTTAAAAAAGGATATTACAAAAAGATAGTACCCAGAGCATGCAAACCATACTCAGAAGCGCATGCTTCGGAGGTTGTCCAACAATTTATTCCGCAGCGGAGGAACCCTATATAGAAGAACTACGGATTTGGGATTGTTGACGTGCGTCGATGCAAAGGAAGCTTCAAAGATGCTTGAGAAGATACATGTCGGAACCTGTGGCCCGCATATGAATGGTTTTGTCTTAGCCAAAAAGATACTCAGGGCCGGTTATTTCATGATCGCCAGGGAGACAGATTGCATCCGATATGTTCAAAAATACTATCAATGTCAAGTGCATGCAGATATGATAAAAGTGCCGCCAACTGAGCTAAATGCAACAAGCTCACCTTGGCCATTCGCCGCCTGGGGAATAGATGTCATTGGTCCGACCAAGCCCACCGCCTCAAATGGGCATTGGTTGATTTTGGTAGCTATTGATTACTTCACCAAATGCGTCGAAGCAGCATCTTACAAAGCAGTGACTAAGAAGGTTGTGGCAGATTTTGTCCACGACCGGATTGTTGGTCGGTTCGGAGTTCCAGAATCCATCATCACTGACAACGCCGCCAATCTCAATAGTGATATGATGAAATCCATGTGCGAGACTTTCAAAATCAAGCACAAGAATTCCACAGCATACACACCTCAAATGAATGGAGCCGTAGAAGCCGCAACAAAAATATCAAGAAGATACTGAGGAAAATGGTAGAGAATCATAAATAGTGGCATGAGAAACTACCATTCCCCTTACTGGGATACCGTACCACAGTCCGCACATCAATCGGGACAACACCCTATTTGCTGATTTATGGTATTGAAGCTGTTATTCCCGCCGAAGTAGAGATTCCTTCGTTGAGGATCATACAAGAAGCTAAGCTTAGCGACGCAGATTAGATAAAGAGCCGTTATGAGCAGCTAGCCCTCATATACGGAAAAAGGATGAATGTGGTATATCACGGACAACTTTACCAGAACAGGATGTCTAGAACCTTCAACAAAAGAGTCAAGCTGAGATAGTTCACACCGGGTCAACTAGTGTTAAAGAATATCTTTCCACATCAGGATGAAGCAAAAGGGAAATTCGCTCCCAATTGGCAAGGTCCTTAAATGGTTCACCGAGTATTAACAGGGGAGCCCTCATACTCACATAAATGGACGGAGACGTATGGCCAAAACCAATCAATTAAGATGCAGTCAAATGATACTATGTGTAATTGTTTATGTTTCCGCAAATGATGTAAATTGAACTATGCTCGATCTGATTCCTGTTTAAGAAGGGATATGTAGGCAGCCTTGTGGGTTCGGTCACAATTCAATAAACTTTTTATTTTCTGCACCATCAGAAACTGGGGCACAATTTGTAGGAGGACCCTCAAAATTCCGTAGCAAGTTCAGCCAATCACAGCATATATAGCAGTCAGGAACGTTTGTCCGTCTAACTGGGGAAGAATTTTGAAGAGGACCCTCAAAATTCTACGGCAGGAGAAGTCGCAATGTCTTGGATCATTTCATAGTCACTGGTTCATCTAACTAATATTCTAAAAAAACATATATTTTACTATGACTTTGAAAACTATGCATGCTTGATTGTGAAATAACTTTGTTTAGAAAACTCTACCCCCCAATGATTTGAATTGGATCTTCAGACTGAGCAAAGCAAGTCAAGAAAGCCGACGGAGGCACGAACCGACCTCCCCTCTCACAGAATTCAAAATTTTTCTTTGAATGCATGAACGAAGAATATGCTCACCTCGGAATCACAACCTTCATGAAAACCACGATACTGAATCTACTGCCCAAGAATACTCTGCTATCATCTACTATATTTTTTATCTGCATGGGACTAAGCCCTATCCCGAAATCTTGCATAAGACTAAGTTCTGTCTCTATCGGCATGAGGCTAAGCTCTTCCTTCATATTTGCATAAGGCTAAGCTCTGCCTTCATTTGCATGGGACTAAGCCCTATCCCGAATCTTGCATGAGACGAATTTATGTCTCCATATCTGCAAGAGGATAAGCCATGCCTCCATATTTGCATAAGGCTAAGCTCTACCTTCATTTGCATGGGACTAAGCATTATCCTGAATCTTGCATGAGACTAATTTATGTCTTCGTATCTGCATGAGGCTAAGCCCTGCCTCCATATTTGCATAAGGCTAAGCTCTGCCTTCATTTTCATGGGACTAAGCCATGTCCCGAATCTTGCATGAGACTAAGCTCTGTCTCCATCTGCATGAGGCTAAGCCCTACTTCCATATTTGCATAAGGCTAAGCTCTGCCTTCATTTTCATGGGACTAAGCCATGTCCCGAATCTTGCATGAGACTAAGCTCTGTCTCCATCTGCATGAGGCTAAGCCCTACTTCCATATTTGCATAAGGCTAAGCTCTGCCTTCATTTTCATGGGACTAAGCCATGTCCCGAATCTTGCATGAGACTAAGCTCTGTCTCCATCTGCATGAGGCTAAGCCCTACTTCCATATTTGCATAAGGCTAAGCTCTGCCTTCAATTGCATAGGACTAAGCCCTGTCCCGAATCTTTCATATGGCTAAGCTCTGCCTCCCATTTGCATTTTTTGTCGAGACTAAGCGTTGTCTCTCCGGAACTATCCATTTTGCTCTCCTTTCGGGCTAAGCTCTGCCCTCAACTTCACAAGACTAAGCCTTTTCTTGTTAATTTTAGCATCATATTATTGCATATCATGGGCTGAAATGCTGCCAACTTGTCCAAAGGTGTCATAGTCTGAAGGCATCATCCTCATAGCCGGAACACACCATGTCATGGCCTGAGGGTCTCTCAAATTTGGATATCATTATTCAAAGGCATCATGGTTCGGAGGCACCATTTTCATGGCTCGAGAACATCATTTCATGGCCTTGGAATCCCTCATTGAACAATTCATGGCCCATGACATCATGGTCTAAGGACGTCATCCTCAACCGTCAAAAAATAATTTTCATGGTCCGAAGGGAATCTGCATCATGCTTAAATTTCCGCACAAATATATGCTCGCAGTATCTCTTTACTTGAAGGTGACCCAATAAGCAACCATTACCCCAACGGGAGCAATCTCGCTCCATTTCCTTCATACTATTTCAAACCTGACCGCTCACCATAACCATTCTTTACCTATCCCGAAATCACGTGATCGTCCTTGTGGCAGCTTCATCGCTACACTCTGCCGATGAATCCAGAACTACACACGACCTGATTCCTGTAAAACCAGGGATATATAGGCAGCTTAGAAACCAGAGTGCGACCTAAATCTCTCAAACCATCTCGTCTCAGTCAAGATTGGCCATCATATCTTTACCCGACAACTCTTCCATCCTTCCCGGGTAAAGAGGTGCAGCTGTTGATATCCAATTTATTCCTATAATAATTTAAAATGCATATATACTTTCAAAACTATGCATTAGCATCAATTGATATTTTTTCATAATTTCTACGTTTTTAAATTAATTTATCCCAATATTTTATTTATGTAAATTATTACAAAATTGCATCACAAATGACTTTATAAAATTTCATGATTTAACTTTGCTATTTATAGTCATATTAAGTCCAAATTATTTCACAAATGGCCAGATTTACAATTATACCCATGTATCCATTATTGCATTATTTTACCAGAAAATGGCTCATTGTATTTTTAAAATTTTGAGTAATTATGGTAAAACATTTCTATGCATGAAAATTATTTTTTTATAATTTTTTAATTATTTTATAAATTATTTTTTGTCAATTACTTGGGTATTTAATAAATGACCCCTTTATTTTCAGACCTAGCCCCTCAAACCAGCCCAAAACCTCTCTAATATTCAACCCTAATGTTGGCCCAAACCCCCTAGGCCCAAATATACACATCCCCGACCCAATACCCCTCATTCAATCGTGGTCATTGATTATTCAAATCAACGGTCCATATCCATCCTTACCATAATTAATCCTAACATACCCCTAACCCTTCTCATTTCTTTCGCTCACCCGCCGTCATCATCTCCCTCTTCTCTCAACTCTCTCGCGACCTAACCCTAGTTCTAAACGCCGTCACCGGAAAAAACCTCACCCTTATGACGTTTCTATGCCTTCTCCGACCATACATGGTCTTTTACACGCCATGGCTATTCGATTTCTTGGATCCTTGAGAATATCTCGAGGAACCCCAACTGGTTCTGGATTGAAACTTTGTTTATCAGCCTGTCTCAGGCCATTTTTCTGTCTGTGAGTAAGAACTTCTTCTTTTTTATTACGGATTTATGGGTTCTTGACCTATTCTCTCATCTCTATTACTTTTTTGAAAATCCTAGTCTGTTATTGTCGATCCATCTCAGATCTGGGGCGATTCGAGCACTTTTACGTGAAAATCTCTTGTTTAATTAACTATTCCGACTTTTTATCACTCTTCCTAAGCTAGGGTTCATCCCAAATTATTTTTAAAGATTTTTCTGAGTTCTAAATGTTTAGGTATTTGTTTCTTCATCGTTTTGACTTATTTTCATACCGGTGTTCAAACCCTAGTCGATTCTGTGATGTACTGGTTTTCTTCAACTTCTGTTTCGATATTTTTGATACCAGTTGTATTACTTTACTCTATCTTTTGAACTTAAACATTTTTTCTTGTTAAATCCAGTATTTTTGTGGTTTTGCCCTAATTAATATCTATTAGGGTTCAAACATGCTTTCCGGCTAAGTTCTATATTTTTTTGAGGTCTTACTTTGTTTAAGTTTTATTTATGAAATTTGGGTGATTCTTTTGGTAAAACCAGTATTCTTTGAAGATCCTTACTGATTATTCGCTATTATTTTTCCCTGTTAAGTTTGTGTGCACATATCCTGTTGGTTTCCTTATTTGTAATTTTAATTGGTCACACTTGCCCTAATTACTTATCCGCATGATTTTGTGATTTATACTAATCCTTTATTTGGTCTTATTTGGATTCTTGCCTTAATTAAACTCTCTTGTTGTTACCGTTGATCAATTACCCCTAATGATTCTTGCCTTAATTAAACTCTCTTGTTGTTACCGTTGATCAATTACCCCTAATGATTCTTGCCTTAATTAAACTCTCTTGTTGTTACCGTTGATCAATTACCCCTAATGATTCTTGCCTTAATTAAACTCTCTTGTTGTTACCGTTGATCAATTACCCCTAATGATTCTTGCCTTAATTAAACTCTCTTGTTGTTACCGTTGATCAATTACCCCTAATGATTCTTGCCTTAATTAAACTCTCTTGTTGTTACCGTTGATCAATTACCCCTAATGATTCTTGCCTTAATTAAACTCTCTTGTTGTTACCGTTGATCAATTACCCCTAATGATTCTTGCCTTAATTAAACTCTCTTGTTGTTACCGTTGATCAGTTACCCCTAATTAAGGGGTCTATTCTGGATTCCCTTATGTTAATTGATTATGTGACCCTGTGATTGCCCTTAATTGACTGATTTCTGATTCTTTTACCTTATTTGTCCTTGTTAGAGTATATCTATTTCATTATCTACTACTTATTTATATTTCTTGTAATTATCTCTTGCACTTGTAATTATCCCCTACCATATCAGTTGTTATCCCTTGTAGTTATCTCCTTTACTTTGTAACCTATATATATATTTCAAACATATATCAATGTGAAACACGAGACAATGATTGGCTTCACAAATTCTTCTTTGTTATCTAATTATCTCACATGATATCTGAGCCCTAAAAGTATTCCTCTCCACGCTTCTTACTATGTCTGTTGTTCATGTCACATCTTCTTCCTTCACTTCTCCCACTCCGGTCATCACGTCTACCCATTTTTTTGTTGTTAAACTTACACCAAAAAATTATTTGGCATGGAAAACTCAATTTATTCCTCTTCTAAACTACCAAAATCTTCATGCGTTCATCAATGGGAGTACTCCCGCTCCAACCATCACTATTGCTTCTTCCACTGATCCCACCCTTCAAGTTCCCAACCCAGACTTTGACACATGGTTTCGCAAGGACCAAATGCTTCATTTCTGTTGCTTGCTTCTTTAACTGAAGAGATCTATCCCTATATTATAGGTCTCACATCTTCCTTTGCAGTTTGGGAGGCTCTTGCCAACTCCTTTGGTTCTGTCTCGAAAAATCACCAATACAATTACATATAGAACTACAAGAGTTAAAGAAGAATGATCTTTCTGTTTCCAACTATCTACAAAAAGCCAAAACTCTTTCAGATGAACTTAGTGCCACTGGTAGATCTATTTCTTCTTCTGAATTTAATCCATTATTTATCGCAACATTGGACTTGAATTTCATGGTCTTATCGCTGCACTCAATCTCCGCCAAGAACCAGTTACGTTTAATGAACTCCATGGTCAATTAGTAGCTCATGAAATTTTGCTTAAAAATGCAATGGAACCTGTAGCAAATATGGTTCTAAAAGATAATACCCCATTGTTTCCTACTCCGCCATATTGGCCACAATACTCTCCACATCAAAATAATCCAAAAAATAATTATCAGTCGCGCCCTTCTATCAACTCCAATAAAAATTGAAATCGTGGCCTCTGTCAAATCTGTGGCCTATACAACCATTCCGCTGTTACTTGCCGCAAGAGATATGTTCCTCGTAACTCTGGGCAATTCCCACAACAAAATAATTATGCTGCTCCACCAATTGCTAACTATTCTGCGGTTGCACTCTCTTCACCAAATATGCATCCCATTACATGGTTTCCAGACACAGATGCAAATTATCACATCACTCCAGACCTTCAGAGTTTAAGTGCCATTAATGAATATCCAGGTTCGGATCAACTACATGTATGTAATGGACAAGGGCTTCAAATCTCTCACACTGGTATGGAAACACTACATTCTCCTTTGAAATCTCTTTACTTGAAAAATGTTTTATGTGTTCCAAAAATAGTTAAGAATCTACTCTCTGTTTAAAAATTTACCACCGACAATTCTTGTTTTTTTGAATTTTGGCCTTCCTATTTTCTTATTAAGGACCATCGAACCCGCCGACTACTGATGCACGGCCCAAGTGAGTCTGGAATTTATAGCCTTCAACAAATGCCCAAGACATCTATGACGGCCACGATTCCTTCACTTGATGACTGGAACCTCTGTCTGGGTCATCCAAATGTTCAAAAGCTTCATTCATTAGTTAGGAATCATCATTTGTCTAGTTCTACAAATAAACTTAGTATGTGTGCTAGTTGTAATTTAGGAAAATTGTCTCGTTTATCCTTAGTGTCTGTTGAGCATACTAGCACAACTCCTTTTCAAATTGTTCAGTCTGATGTTTGGGGCCCGACCCCAGTTCTTTCTTCCATGGGTCATCGTTATTTTGTGATATTTGTGGATGATTTTACTCGCTTTACATGGGTTTATTTTCTTAAAAATAAAAGTGATGTTCACTCTATTTTTCTAAATTTCGAAAAGATGATTGAAAGGCAATTTCAAGCAAAAATTAAAGCTTTTCATTCTGATTGGGGAGGAGAATACCAAAAATTAAAAAAATACTTTGAGAAAACTGGTATTATACAGCGAATTGTGTGTCCTTACACACATGAAAAAAATGGCATTTCTGAAAGAAAAATTAGGCACTTGGTAGATACTTGCCTTGCTTTATTAGCTCATGCAAATTTACCTCTTAAATATTGGAACTTTGCTATGGAACAAAGTGCCATTTTAATTAATGTTCTCCCTTCAAATGTCATTAAGCAACAATCTCCATATCAAATTTTATTCAACAAAAATCTGAACTACCTCTCTTTCAAGCCGTTTGGGTGTTTGGTTTTTCCATTGCTTTGGCCTTACAATCATCATAAGTTTTCTTTTTGAACATCACCTTGTATCTATCTTGGTCAAAGTACGATTCACAGTGCATATAGGTGTCTAGATAAATCCACAGGTCGAATATATCAAGCTAGACATGTCAAATTTCACTCACAAGAATTTCCATATAAAGCAAATTCGGCCAACTCATATAGTAAGAAATCCGATAACTCATGGCTGCACATCTCAAGCTCATTTTAGTCTCACTTGGACTCTCCATCTCTATCCTGTAAGACCTCTTCTCTATCTCACTCTCCTAATAATTCTCCTTCACCTAATAAATTATCTTTATCTTCTCTAGATAGAAACTCATCTCACTCTAATCTATCAGATTCTCCTCATTTATCTAAATCACGGACTCCTTCTCTACCTGAACCCTCATCCTCGCCTAACTCACCTTTATGTTCATATCCTCAAATATTAACTAGAACTCCTATCTCAAATTCATCCTCATCTCGTATATAGAAATCCGACAGTGCTTCTGGATCTTCATCAGTTGTAGATTTTTCAGTTTATGCCCTAAAAGACAATTCAAAACCATCTTGCACCCACTCCATGCAACTCCGTTCCACCACCATGAAAATATGCCAAGCCAACCTTTCCTTAACCAAACCAAATTATCTATTGGAGGAACCTAAAAATATTGTTCAAGCTAAGAAATTTCAGGAATGGTGTGACGCTATGCAACAAGAGTTGAATGCTCTACATCAAACTAATACATGGAGTTTAGTGCCTCGCCCTAGCAACAAAAATGTAATTGGCAACAAGTGGATTTTTTGAATAAATAGAAATGCAGATGGCTCTAGAGCGCTACAAAGCGCGCCTTGTTGCTAAGGGCTACACACGACTACTTGGTATTGACTATCGAGAAAAATTTTCTCCCGTAGTCAATTTCACCACTGTTCGGACAGTTCTTACACTTGCCACAGTTCATAATTGGCCCATTCATCAACTTGACATCTCCAATGCATTCTTGCACGGCCAGTTAGATACTGAATTAGTTATGGAACAACCACAAGGGTACACTGATCTCTCCCAACCTGACCATGTTTGCCAGCTTCATCTCTCGCTCTACAGCTTGAAACAAGGTCCACGAGCTTGGTTTCAGCATTTTTCAACCTTTTTGGAGGGTCTCAGTTTTCACTCTTCCAAGGCCGATGCATCACTGTTTGTTCTTCTTCAAGGTACTTTAAGAATATATGTATTAATTTATGTCGATGACATAGTTGTTACATGTTCAGATTACTCAAAGCTGCAATGGTTTCTCACCAAAACTAAAGCAATCTTTCCTGTCTGGGACATGGGTGCCTTGAATTATTTTCTTGGAATTGAGGTAAAAAGGGTCTCAGATGGCCTATTGTTGACACAGAATAAATATTTGATTGATCTATTGAAAGAGACAAATATGCAAGAATCTAAGCCGTGTACCACGCCAATGGCGGTGACTCCAAATCTGAGCAAAACGTTGGGTGCGTCATTGTCAAATACTGAGAAATATCGTCAAATTGTAGGTTCCCTACAATACATGACGATAACTCGCCCCGACATTGCATTTTGTGTCAACAAGCTAGTGCAATTTATGCATTGTACGACTGAAGTTCATTGACAGGCGATGAAGCGTTTACTTCGCTACATTCGTGCCACTACCAACATTGGTTTATTTATTTCCAAGAATTCTACCTTGCAACTTCATTGTTTTTCAGATAGTGATTAGGTTGGCTGCCCCAATGACCGGCATTTTACAAATGGATATCTTGCGTATCTTGGAAGTAATTTAATATCTTGGTCTTCAAACAAACAACCCACTGTTGCACGATCTTCAACAGAAAGTGAATATAAATCACTGGCCAATGCCACAACTGAAATCATGTGGATCAGTTCTCTTCTTTGCGAACTTGGCTTCCCGCGTGCCGTCCCTGCCATCATGTGGTGTGATAACATTGGTGCAATTTATTTGAGTGTCAATCCTATTTTTCATGCTCGCACTAAGCATATTGAACTAGACTATCACTTTGTGTGTGAGCAAATCAAGTTAGGTAAGCTTTCAATTCGCTTCATTTTCAGTGTCGATCAAATTGCAGATATCATGACGAAACCGCTTGGGCAACAACTCTTCTCTAAGTATTTCAGCAAGCTTCGTCTCCGTTTCACGCTGGCATCAGCTTGAAGGGGGTTGTTAGAGTATATCTATTTCATTATCTACTAATTTATATTTCTTGTAATTATCTTTTGCACTTGTAATTATCCCATATCATCTCAGTTGTTATCCCTTGTAGTTATCTCCTTTACTTTGTAACCTATATATATTTCAAACATATATCAATGTGAAATACGGGAAAGTGATTGGCTTCCCAAATTCTTGTTTGTTATCTTATTATTTCACAGTCCTACTCCTAAAGTGCTATAAATATACTCTTGTTTTACCTCTCAAACACGAACAAATAGTTCAGATTACACACACACACACTCAAATTCTCTCTTCTTTCTTGCTACTTGTGCTAATTACTTATCTAGCCGGCTGAAAGCCAAGGCAAGACTGTGGAACTCTACTTTCTTTACATTCTACACTTTGCTTCCTTAACTGGTATGTTCTTATTTCAGTTCTGAAACTCACCCTATGTGCTCCATGTCTTTTAATCCATGTCTCTTTCTACACTAGCTTAATGACTTCTGTATTTAATTACCTTTCTTGTTTACTACTTTACTCATCATGCTTAAATTATGTCTTCTCTTGTTCAAGTGTGTAATCAGCATGCCTTGGTCTCACTTGTCTTGTTTGGTACTTGGCCAGCATGTTTATTTAGTTCCTGATTACCTCCCTCAACTAGTATGCTCATGTTAGTGTTATAGACTTTTAATATATTTGGTTGATCCTAATCGGCATGAATAATTCTATGTAGTACACCCCTGCCTTCAACATGACCATTCACATACTATGTCTCTATGTTTTACTGCCTATTACCATTTTAGTTTCAAGCATGAATGACTTCTCAAGTCTTTGAATCAGTAGTTTGTGTTTAATTGACTCCTATTTGTTCTGTGCATCTGTTGTTCCATATGCTTCTCCTGTTACTCTGTTATATGTTTTCTTTCTGATTTTGAGCTCTCTATGTTCCCGACCCCCTGATCCTTGTTTGTAAATTAATGAGTCTTCACTTAGAATTAAGTAATAAATGGCTTTTGAATCTGGGCACTCTAAGTTTTGTGATTGCATGTTGAATCTTTTTTCTTCCCATAATGGCTTTCATAAAAAAAAATTCACTCTTAGCATTTCCTTTGAACTATTTCCATTCGTGAAATCCTTTTTCGCTGCTAAATGTTTTTCTTCTACACTGTTTTACTAAGTTATTCCAACTATATCAAGCACTCTCACTTCTACTCTTAGATTACTTAACTTCTGCCCCTCCAATGTGTGTACTGCCTAAAAATCCATGAGATTCCTCCGAACTCTGGCACACTGGGGCTGGCCTTTTCCACACTGCACATAATCGCTTCCCTACTCAAAGGTTCTTGGTGTGAGCATTTCCCGGGATCCCTGAGGTCCTTAGGGAACATTGACACACCAGGACACCCCATTGGCTTGAGACTTTGGCATCTTGGACTGTTTTGAAGGCCTAGTATTTCCCTGTTAACTTTGGGCCTATCTTAGGCACCCTATAGCATAGATTATATTTATTATGTAATTCATTTATTTATGGTCTGTAATAATAACCTTTGTAAACAAATATTGGAGAAATTAGTAAGGGAAAGGATTCGTATATGGATTTTTGTAGGGAGACCTGGTAGAAATCATGCTTTAGGTTTATATTGTGTTAACTTGCATTAGAAATCCTGCCTTTAGGATCATATTATGTTATTCATATTAGAAGTCATGCTTTAGGTTTGTATCATGTTTGTCGTGCTTTTAGATCACTTGGCACACTAGACAATGTGTTATAGGCTCATTACCTTATTTGTTACGAAATTTTGATTCTTCATAATCATGATCACCTAGAAACCCTATTATTAGGTTACCGCTGCAATTTTGCATAATAAAATGTACATCTTCGGGTGCATTAGAAATCCTGCTTTAGGACTATGTCTGTATTCGTTTTACATCATGTCTACATCGCCTATGTCAATAACCGTCCTGTCTATAAGAATGTTTAAAAGCAATTTCAGCTCCTAGGCAAGCATGTTTATAAGACGTATTAAAACTCAAAATGTTTGCTTTCCTTTAGTTAATTTCCAAAATTCTGTTGCATTTTTAGACAGCATGTTATAGGGTATCCCTGAACCATTCCTACATAAGCCTATAGGTAATTAAGGCCTTATAAAATTTGTAAAACTATGCTTTGATTATTTGTGACTGCCTAGATTCAACAGGTTCTAAAAGAGTAGGCAAACTGATTAGGTCTTTACCGTTTCACCTAAACATATGTTGCACATTCATTGTTTTTTATGCTCACCTAGATATCCTGTTCTAGGACCTTTTCTCGAACATCTGAAATCTTGTTGTTTGAGACGTGCTAACTGCCTGCTTATTTGCGGAGGTAAACATGAGCCCTTAGTTGTTGTCTTACTTGACAGTCTTCTTTGTTCTTTGTTGTCGCTTAGATTTTCCCTTTTAAACACTTTAGGAGAGTCTATAACTACATAAAATAGAGGGTTTAAACACCATCGGGACCACAAGGAAGGAACGGGTAATGCACGCTTAGAGTTCACTTAATTAAAACCGCTTATACAATTGCTAAGGGGAGGGTAATCGTGTAGTAAAAGGATATGATGACCTGTGCGTTAATGCCACGTGTAACCCCTATAGTTGAGGAAGGATTACCGGACATTGCACAAATGTGATCCTATAGGTTAATAACTTAGGACTTCCCTATCTTTATACATATGTGTGCTTAGACCGCTTACCTTTTAAACTCCCTTTATCTTATTTACATATGTGGGCTTCGACTGCTTATATGTTAAATGATTAATTCACTAAGTAAGTTTGGCCGGGACCCACCATTTTGGACCTCGAGGGGTGCCTAACACCTTCCCCTCAGGGTAATTTCAAGCCCTTACCCAATCTTTGGTAATGTAGACTGGTTTCATGAGTTACTCTCATCAGGTGCCCTAACTCACCTTAAAATCCGTTAGGTGGCGATTCTTCAATCTCTATACCCCTTTCCCAAAAGGAAAGGACTTTTCCCAATGAATGTCGAAACCTGATTTCGCGAGAAAAAGGGGCCGCGACAGCATGGTGACTCTGCTGGGGATTTTTAGACTTTTACCATAACAAACTTTCTTTTTGTAAGTTAGTCTTGAGCATGCTTCTTTTGTTAATACGTGTGCACCCTCTCCCTTTCCTCTTATGCGAATGTAATTTCCCATTTTGAGCATTTATGATATCCTTTACTACAAAAACTGACCTTATTTCCTTGTTTTCCTTTCTTAAACGTCTTTAAATTATTAAATACCGCATTTATTATTTTCCTAACGTGCAAATACATGACAACATGCTATTTACTGCTGCATAAATCATGCTCAACATCATATTCCACTCGTGCGCAATCAATCCTATAGAAAAACTTGATGAGTTGTTGCTCTCTTCCTATATATCATTCTTTTAATTTGGAAAGACTTATTTGCGGTAAAACTAGTCGAACAGCAGTGCAATCGATGGTTCTGTGCCTTTCCCCTTCAAGTTGTCCGCTTGAGGGTACCAGTCTAGACCCCCATAGCAATCTTACTCTGGTCATATTTGTACATGCATCATGGTCAAACCGAGTCGGGTTAGTATGTTGTCCACATAATAACCCTTTGAGACAAACCTTATCCAAAAATCCACCAGGGTTTCCATAATCCCAACGGACGCAACCACGTTTTGTGCATGAATTTGGAGAGCTAAATGCCAATATGCTAATCATGGATATATAAATAGTCGAATCTTGAGGGAGAAAGGGTATAACCTTATTTCTTTTGCAGAAAATAAGGCACGAGGTCCCCAGGTTCGACATGGTCCAAAATATACCACCACTGCTACTAGATTGGTGGGAAGATCTTTCCTCAAGTGACAAAAAACATGTGAATGAGGTCCTGAGAAATTTGCCTTCTCTGGGAGGCTAGGGTGGACATCTAGCAAGAATATACATGTCTTTGGGCATGTGCGAACTAGGGGACCAGATTGATGGAGTCAGAAAGATCAAGCCTGAGAAAGGTCCTTCTGGGACCAAGTAGATTAGATTTATTTTCTTCTCCAAACGAAATAAGGCCAAATGCCAGCAGTGTCCTATCTTTTTCTATCTTAGTGTCGTATTGGATTCGTCTATCTTTATATTAATGAAATGAGGCAATTATTGGCATCTAAGTTCTCCAAAACAACTTGTCGCTAGGCCTACCTCAGGCACAACGAGTCTCCCAAAATAGGACGCGAATTTACATTCCGTAATATGTGTTTAAATACTGCAAATACTCTTTTCAGAACTCTTACTGACTTGTCTACCTTTTGTTTTTCCTTATTTCTTTAGATTATTCTCATTCCCTAAAGGTTGGTTCGTGCATACTGGCATCATCAGCATATCATACTAGAACGAGGGGCCCTCCACCTTCTCCTCCTCTAAGTCCACCAAAAGGCAAAGGAAAAGCAAAGATGGATGATTTGAACGGCACCAGAAAGGACAACAACACACATGTTAAACATACAGAAGCTTCTGATGGCCGAAGTACTCAGGCCTCGAATGATGAGGTATCACGACTTGAGCAGAAAATACTAGAACTCCAGGGTGAGCTCGAGCAGGTCCGGAACCTAGAAAATATATCCCTCACACTCAATATCCCAGATGTCAACCATTCAAACACTCAGAACCCCGCACCACCGCAAAACACACCCAACAAGCGCCTAAAAAATCCTCCCTAACCTCACCATTACACAACCCCACCACAGAATCGAACTATTCCTCCACAGTACCAGCAAAACACATACCATACTCCATAAAACACCCCACAAATTATTCCCGAACCCCAAAGCTCCACCAATGATCATCATTATGCCCAAATTCCTGGCCTTCACCAGAACAACCCTATATACGTAGAAACCCTACCTCCTTCCACCCAACCAATACATCAGAATCAACTGAGAAGGACCTGCTCATCAAGAACATGGCTGAAGAGCTCAAGAAGTTGAATCAGACCTTCCATCGGGCCGATATTATATGGGGATCAGAGGAAGAAGAAGCGTTGGTGGCATTGAGGAGTGTGTTCTTGGAATATGATGACATGGACTGTTGTGTAATTGTCGAGGAGGAGGAGGAGGAAGGAACTACCATCCAAGTTTTGGAGAGAGTAGCATTCCTCAAGAATTGGACTGTTAGACCATTAAGGGCTCGACGAGCCCCGGGGTAGCAAGGCTGAATGTCATTTTTTATTTTCTTTACAAAATGATTTCCACTTTTGCATTTTTCTTTTGTCTTAAATATATTTTCAAGGTTTCAAAAACGTTATTTGAGTTATTGAAATCATTTGGTTTGACATTTTTAAATGGATTGATGTTTTATTATCACTATTTTTCCTCTCATATCTTTATCTATACAACATTACTATTTCTTGTATTGATGAACCAACAACCGTGACATGTAATGAGGCAACACAACAAAAGGATAGTGATTCAAAAGAAGATGATGTAATACCCGAGAAAATCATCAGTGAAGTAAAGGATTTTGAGAACAAGCCCAAGTCCAACCTGGACGAGACTGAGATAATCAACTTAGGAGATTCTGAAACTATCAAGGAGACCTGCATCAGCATTCATTTATCACTATCTGAAAAAGAAGAGTACGCACAGTTCTTGAAAGAGTATGAGGACATCTTTGCAGGGTCATACGACGACATGACCGGGTTAAGTACATCTATTTTTGCTCAAAAGTTGCCAACAAATCCGATGTGTCCGCCAGTAAAGCAAAAACTCAGGAAATTCAAGCCTGATATGAGTCTGAAAATCAAAGAGCAGGTCACCAACCAAATCAAGGCCAAGGTCCTCAGGGTGGTTTAATACCCAACTTGGTTATCCAACATCGTTCCAGTTCCGAAGAAGGATGGGAAGGTTAGAATTTGTGTCGATTATCGGGATCTCAAAAGAGCCATCCCAAAGGATGATTTCCCACTTCCATACATACACATTTTAATAGAAAGTTGTGCCAGACATGAACTCCAGTTCTTTGTAGATTGTTTTTCCAGCTACCATCAGATTTGGATGGATGGGGAAGACGCTGAGAAAACTGCTTTCATTACACCATGGGGGATATACTGTTATAAGATGATGCCATTTGGTCTAAAGAATCTTGGGGCTACCTACATGAGGTCTATGACTACCATTTTTCATGACATAATCCATAAGGAGATCGAGGTTTATGTGGACGACATCATCATCAAGTCCAAGAAAGCCACAAATCATATAGCAGATTTGAGGAAGTTCTTCGACAAACTGCGGAAGTACAACCTGAAATTAAACCCTGCAAAGTGTGCATTCGGGGTCACTACCGGAAAGTTACTCGGGTTCATTTTCAGCCGCCGAGGGATAGAATTGGATCCATCGAAAGTCAAATCCATCCAGGAACTGCCACCGCCAAAAAGTAAGAAAGATGTAATGAGTTTTCTAGGAAGGCTAAACTACATCAGCCGGTTCGTAGCCCATTCTACATTTATATGTGAGCCAATTTTCAAGATGTTGAAAAATGACGTTGCAACTAGTTGGACTGAGGATTGTCAAAGGGCTTTCGACAAGATCAAGAAGTACCTATCAACACCACCAGTTTTGGTCCCGCCAGAGCTAGGCAGACCTTTTCTACTCTATCTCACAGTTGGGGCAGCACGACGAGACAGGGAGAAAGGAAAAAGCTATCTATTACCTGAGTAAGAAATTCACTCCATATGAAGTGCGGTACTCACTATTGGAACGTACATGTTGTGCCTTGGCCTGGATAGCTCAGAAGTTGAGGCATTACTTCTGTGCCTATACAACATATCTCATATCAAGAATGGATCCCTTGAAGTATATCTTTCAGAAGCCTATGCCCACAGGCAAGCTGGCTAAGTGGAAAATCCTATTGAGTGAGTTCGACATTGTTTATGTAACTAAGAAAGCAGTCAAGGGACAAGCATTGGCCGATCATCTGGCTAAGAACCCTGTGGAAGGAGAATACGAACCCCTGAAAATGTATTTTTCCCGATGAAGAGGTGTTATTCATTGGAGAGGATATTGTTGAATCCTACGAAGGTTGGAGGATGTTCTTTGACGGAGCGACAAATTTCAAAAGAATCGGTATGGGAGCTGTCTTGGTATCGAAAATTGGCCGACATTATCTGGTATCTGCTAAACTCAGATTTCCCTGCACTAACAACATGGAGGAATACGAGGCTTGCATATTAGGACTCAACATGGCCATTGACATAAACATTCAGGAGCTGTTGGTGATCGGTGCTTCAGATTTGCTTGTACACTAGATACAAGGAGAATGGGCCACCAAAAATTCCAAGATATTGCCATATCTACACCATGTGCAGGAATTGAGGAAGAGGTTCACAAAGATAGAGAGCATGTTCCCAGTGTTCAGAACGAGTTTTCTGATGCATTGGCCACTTTGTCATTAATGATACAACATCCAGAAAAGAACTTCATTGATCCTATCCCAATAAGGATCCATAGTCAGCCGGCATATTATGCTCATGTTGAAGAAGAAAACATGGGAAGCCTTGTTTCCATAACATCAAAAGGAATCTGAAAAAAGGAGAGTACCCGGAGCATGCAAACCATACTCAAAAGCGCACCCTTCAGAGGTTGTCCAATAATTTCTTCCACAGCGGAGGAACCCTATATAAAGAACTCTGGATTTGGGATTATTAAGGTGCGTCGATGAAAAGGAAGCTCAAATGCTGCTTGAGGAGATACATGTCGGAACCTGTGGCCCGCATATGAATGGCTTTGTCTTGGCCAAAAAGATACTCAGGGCCGGTTATTTCTGGATGGCCATGGAGACATATTGCATTTGATATGTTCACAAATTCTACCAATGTCAAGTGCATGCCGATATGATAAAATTGCCCCCGAGTGAGCTAAATGAAACAAGCTCACCTTGGCCATTCCCCGCCTGGGGAATAGATGATATTGGTGCGATAGAGACCACCGCCTCAAATGGGCATCGGTTGATCTTGGTAGCTATTGATTACTTCATCAAATGGGTCGAAGCAGCATCTTACAAAGCAGTGACTAAGAAGGTTGTGGCAGATTTTGTCCGCGACCGAATTGATTGTCGGTTCGGAGTTCCAGAATCCATCATCACTGACAACACCGTCAATCTTAATATTGATCTGATGAAGTCCATGTGCGAGACTTTAGAAATCAAGCCTAAGAATTCCACAGCATACATACCTCAAACGAATGGAGTCGTAGAAGCCGCCAACAAAAATATCAAGAAGATACTGAGGAAAATGGTAGAGAATCACAAACAGTGGCATGAGAAACTACCATTCGCCTTACTGGGATACCATACCACAGTCCGCACATCAACCGGGGCAACACCATATTTGCTAGTTTATGGTACTGAAGTTGTTATTCCCGCTGAAGTAGAGATTCCTTCATTGAGGATCATACAAGAAGCTGAGATTACGACGTAGAATGGATAATAAGCCGTTATGAGCAGGTAGCCCTCACAGACGGAAAAAGGATGAATGCGGTATGTCACGGACAAATTTACCAGAACAGGATGTCCAGAGCCTTCAACAAAAGATTCAAGCCGAGACAGTTCACATGGGGGCAACTGGTGTTAAAGAAGATCTTTCCACATCAGGACGAAGAAAAAGGGAAATTCGCTCCCAATTGGCAAAATCCTTACATGGTTCACAGAGTATTTACAGGGGGAGCCCTCATACTCGTATAAATGGACGGAGAAGTATGGCCAAAACCAATCAATTCAGATGCAGTCAAACGATACTATGTGTAATTGTTTATGTTTTTGCAAATGACGTAAATTGAAATACGCTCGACCTAATTTGCATTTAAGAGGGGATACGTAGGCAGCCCTATGGGTTCGGTCACAATTCAATAAACTTTTTACTTTCCCCACCATCAGAAACTGGGGCAGAATTTTGAGGACGACCCTCAAAATTCCGAAGCAAGTTCAGCCGATCACAACATATACAGCAGTCAGGAATGTTTGTCTGTCTAAATGGGGCAGGATTTTGAGGAAGACCCTCAAATTTCTACGGCAGGAGAAGTCACAATGTCTCAGATTGTGTCACAGTCACTATTTCATCTAACGAATTTTCTAAAAAAAACATATTTTTTACTATGACTTTGAAAGCTATGCATGCTTGATTGTGAAATAACTCTGTTTAGCAAACTCTACCCCAATGATTTGAACATGATCTTCAGACTGAGCAAAGCAAGTCAAGCAAGCCGACAGAGGCACGAACCGACCTCCCCTCTCACAGAATTCATAATTTTTCTTTGAATGCAGGAACGAAGAATATGCACACCTAAGAATCACAACCGTCATGACAACCACGATACTGAATCTACTGCCCAAGAATACTCTGCTATCATCTGCTATTTGCTTCATTTGCATGGGACTAAGCCCTATCTCGAATCTTGCATGAGACTAATTTCTGTCTCCATATCTGCAAGAGGCTAAGCTCTGCCTCCATATTTGCATAAGGCTAAGCTCTACCTTCATTTGCATGGGAATAAGCCCTGTCCCGAATCTTGCATAAGACTAATCTAAAAGACCATATCTGCATGAGGCTAAGCCCTGCCTCCATATTTGCATAAGGCTAAGCTTTGCCTTTATTTGCATGGGACTAAGCCCTATCCTGAATCTTGCATGAGACTAAGCTCTGTCTCCATATCTACATGAGGCTAAGCCCTGCCTCTATATTTTCATAAGGCTAAGCTCTGCCTTCATTTGTATGGGACTATGCCATATCCCGAATCTTGCATTAGACTAAGCTGTCTCCATATCTGCATGAGGCTAAGCCCTGCCTCCATATTTGCATAAGGCTAAGCTCTGCCTCCCATTTGCATTTTTTGGCGAGACTAAGCTATGTCTCCATATTTTCATGAGGCTAAGCCTTGCCTCCATATTTGCATAAGGCTAAGCGCTGCCCTCATTTGCATGGGACTAAGCCCTGTCCCGAAATCTCGCATGACACTAAGCTTTGTCTTCATCTGCATGAGGCTAACCCTTGCCTTCATATTTGCATAAGTCTAAGCTCTACCTTCCATGGGACTAAGTCATGTCCCGAATCTTGCATGAGGCTAAGCTCTGCCTCCCATTTGCATTTTTACTTGAGACTAAGCGTTGTCTCTCCGACACTATCCATTTTGCTCTCCTTTTGGGATAAGATTTAACCTCAACTTCACAGGACTAAGCCTTGTCTTGTTAAGTTTAGCATCATATGATTGCATCTCACGGGCTGAAATGCTGCCAACTTGTCCAAAGGCGTCATAGTCTGAAGGCATCATCCTCATAGCCGGAAGACACCATGTCATGGCCTAAGGATCTCTCAAATTTTCATATCATTATTCAAAGGGGTCATGGTTGAGAGGCACCATTTTCATGGCCCGAGAACATCATTTCATGGCCTGTGTATCCCTCATTGAACAATTCATGGCCCAGGACATGATGGTCTAAAGACGTCATCCTCAACTATCTAAAGACAATTCTCATGGTCTGAACGGAATCTGCATCATGTTTAAATTTCCGCACAAATATTTTCTCGCAGTATCACTTTACTTGCAGGTGGCCCGATAAGGAACCATTACCCCAACGGGAGAAATCTCGTTCCATTTCCTTCATACTATTTCAAACCTAACCACTCACCATAACCATTCTTCACCTATCCCGAAATCTCGTGATCTTCCTTGTGGTAGCTTCATGATACACTCCACCGATGATTCCAGAACTACACACGGCCTGATTCCTGTAAAACTAGAGATATGTAGGCAACTCATAAACCAGAGTGCAGCCTAAATCCCGCAAACCATCTCACTCGGTCAAAATTGGCCATCATATCTTTATCCGACAACTCTTCCATCCTTCTCGGGTAAAGAGGGACAGCTGTTGATACCCAATTTTTTCCTATAATATTTTAAAATGCATATATACTTTCAAAACTATGCATTAGCATCAATTGATATTTTTCCATAATTTCTACATTTGAAAATTAATTTATCCGAATATTTTGTTTATGTAAATAATTACAAAATTGTATCACAAATGACTTTATAACATTTCATGATTTAAATTTGCTATTTATAGTCATATTAAGTCCAAACTATTTCACAAATGGCCAGATTTACACGTTTGGTTACAATTACAATAACTTTGTTATTACAGCCCATGCATCTATTATTGCATTATTTTACCAGAAAATGGCTCATTGTATTTTTAAAATTTTGAGTAATTATGGTAAAACATTTCTATGCATGAAAATTATTTTTGTATAATATTTTAATTATTTTATAAATTATATTTTATCAATTACTTGGGTATTTAATAAATTACCCCTTTTATTTCAAACCTAACCCCTCAAACTATCCCAAAACCCCTCTAATATTCAACCCTAATGTTGGCTCAAACCCTTAAGCCCAAATATACACCTGCACGACCCAATACCCCCCGCCCCCCTTCAATCGTGGTCGTTGATCATTCAGATCAATGGTCCATATCCATCCATACAATAATTAATCCTAACATACCCCCTAACCCTTCTCATTTCTTTCCGTCACCCGTCGTGATCATCTCCCTCTTCTCTCAACTCTCTCTCGACCTAACCCTAGTTCTAAACGCCGTCACCGGAAAACCCCTCCCCCTTATGATGTTTCTATGCCTTCTCCGACCAGACCTGGTCTTCTACACGCCATGGTTATTCGATTTCTTGGATCCTTAAGAAGACACGAGGAACCCCAACTGGTTCTGGTTTGAAACTCTATTTATCAGCATGTCTCAGGCCATTTTTCCGTCTGTGAGTAAGAACTTCTTCTTGTTTATTACGGATTTATGGGTTCTTCACATATTCTCTCATCTCTATTACTTTTCTGAAAACCCTAGTCCATTATTGTCGATCCATCTCATATCTTTATAGATATGGGATGATTCGAGCACTTTTACGTGAAAATCTCTTATTTAATTAACTATTCCGACTTTTTATCACTCTTCCTAAGCTAGGGTTCATCCCAAACTATTTTTAAAGATTTTTTCGTGTTCTAAATATTTAGGTATTTGTTTCTTCATCGTTTTGATTGATTTTCATACGGGTGTTCAAACCCTAGTTGATTCTGTGATGTACTGGTTTTCTTCAACTTCTATTTCGATATTTTTTATACCAATTGTATTACTTTACTCTATCTTTTGAACAGAAATATTTTTTCTTGTTAAATCCAGTATATTTATGGTTTTTCCCTAATTAATCTCTGTTAGGGTTCAAACCTTCTTTCCGGCTAAGTTCTATATTTTTTTTTAGGTCTTACTTAGTTTAATTTCTATTTATGAAATTTGGGTGATTCTTTTGGTAAAACTAGTATTCTTTGAAGATCCTTACTAATTATTCCCTACTATTTTTCCATGTTAAGTTTGTGTGCACAGATCATGTTGGTTTCCTTATTTGTAATTTTAATTGATCTCACTTGCCTTAATTACTCGTCCGCATGATTTTGTAATTTATACTAATCCTTTATTTGGTCTGATTTGGATTCTTGCCTTAATTAAACTCTCTTGTTGTTACCGTTGATCAATTACCCCTAATTAAGGGGTCTATTCCGGACTCCCTTATGGTAATTGATTATGTGAGCTTGTGATTGCCCTTAATTGACTTATTTCTGATTCTTTTTATTTGTCCTACTCCTAAAGTGCTATATATATACTATTGTTTTACCTCTCAAACACGAACAAATAGTTCAGCTTACACACACACACACACACTCAAATTCTCTCTTCTTTCTTGCTACTTGTGCTAATTACTTGTCTAGCCGGCTGAAAGCCAAGGCTAGACTGTGGAACTCCACTTGCTTTACATTCTATACTTTGCTTCCTTAATTGGTATGTTCTTATTTCAGTTCTGAAACTCACCCTATGTGCTCCATGTTTGTTAATACATGTTTGCTTCTGCACCAGCTTAATGACTTCTGTATTTAATTGCCTTTCTTGTTTACTGCTTTACTCAGCATGCTTAAATTAGGTCTTCTATTGTTCAAGTGTGTAATCAGCATGCCTAGGTCTCACTTGTCTTGTTTGGTACTTGGCCAGCATGTTTATTTATTTCCTGATTACGTCCCTCAACTAGTATGCTCATGTTAGTGTTATAGACTTTTAATATATTTGGTTGATTCTAATTGGCATGAATAATTCTATGTAGTACACCCCTGCCTTCAACATGACCATTCCCATACTATGTCTCTATGTTTTACTGCCTATTACCATTTTAGTTTCAAGCATGAATGACTTGTCAAGTCTCTGAATCAGTAGTTTGTGTTTAATTGACTCCTATTTGTTTTGTGCATCTGTTGTTCCATATGCTTCTCCTCTTACCCTGTTTATGTGTTTTCTTTCTGATTTTGATCTCTCTAAGTTCCCGACCCCCTGATCCTTGTTAGTAAAGTTATGAATCTTCACTTAGAACTAAATAATAAATGGCTTTTGAATCGGGCATTCTAAGTTTTGTGATTGCATGTTGAATCTTTTTTCTTCCCATAATGGCTTTCATAAAAAAAATTCACTCTTAGCATTTCCTTTGAACTATTGCCATTCCTGAAATCCTTTTTCGCTGCTAAAAGTTTTACGTCTACACTGTTTTACTAAGTTATTCCAACTATGTCAAGCACTTTCACTTCTACTCTTAGATTACTTAAGTTCTGCCTCTCCAGTGTGTGTACTTCCTAGGAATCCATGAGATTCCTCCGAACTCATGCACCCTGGGGCTGGCCATTTCTACCCTGCACATAATCGCTTCCCTACTCAAAGGGTCTGGGTGTGAGCATTACCCGGGATCCCTGAGGTCCTTACGGAACTTTGACACACCAGGACACCCCATTGGCTTGAGACTTTGGCATCTTGGACTGTTTTGAAGGCCTAGTATTTCCCTGTTCACTTTGGGCCTATATCAGGATCCCTATAGCATAGCTTATATTTATTATTTAATCATTTATTTATGGTCTTTAATGGTCATGACCCGATTTACCCACCGAAAGGCATCGTGACAGCGCCTCGTATATACGACTAGGTAAGCCTAATTGCGGAAAAACACATACTAAATAGAAGCAATAAAATAAAGGTGAAGTAAGTGAGTCTACAATGAAACATCACCACTTGGCGCGTACAAAATACAACTTTTTCCCAAAACCCGGAATATCACTTTAGTCACAAGTTTTGTCTCAAAATAGCTCTATATAACAAGAGAGAATTTACATGAAAAAGAAATCTATCTACATCTGGAGTGGAAGGTGACTCGAAGGACTCTGCGGACGCGGCAGAATTACCTTTCGGTCTCCTAAAAGCTGTTGCTCGAACCCCTAGCCACGATACTAAGCGTTTGTACCTGGATCTGCACACAAAAAAAAATTGTAGGAAAGGGCATGAGTACACCACAAATTGGTACCCAGTAAGTGCCAAGCCTAACCTTAGTCAAGTAGTGACGAGGTCTGGTTAAGGCTCTACTTGATTTTTATAGTAAAAACAGTTTAAAATTTTGAACAGAGAGATATAATAAGCTGAGGAAAATCAATAGAAACAATGAGCAAAAAGAAATTAATAACAGGGAGCCCTCGTCTCATTACAACATATATCACAGTAATAAATATGCAACGCAGTACAGGGGGAAAGCTCCCGGAATCTCCTCCGTAGTCCATTTTTAAATATGCTATGCAGTACAAATACATGATACAATTTTTATTTAAAATAGTTCAGGAAAGTCACAGGCACAAGATGGATAAAACTACCTAAGCATGGTTCATGTGGTAATAATTAGGGGAAAAATCAAGTAAAATACTTAGGCATGCTATTTCCTAATCTAAACTACATAGTCGATACAGGAATCAGTGAAATAGTAGTGAAATTATTTAAGTCATGGAGGAAAAATATTGAGTTTTTGCAACAATGGCCCGTGTACATACTCGTCACCTCACGCACACGGCGCCCAATTAACATAAACAGTATTAACACAGCCTAAGGGAATTCCCCAAAACAGAGTTAGGCAAGCCACTTACCTCGACTGTGCTACTCAACTCAAAACCACGCTCTTGTCACGAGTATCCGACTCCTAATGGCCCAAATCTATTCAATTCGATTGCATAATGTAAATATCACTTTAAGGAATCAAAATGGCTAATAAGGTCGAAGCTAATACGTGAAATTAGGAAAAATTGCCCAAAAAGTCCCCCGGGCCCACGCCTCGAAATCGAGTGAAAGTTACAAATTTAGAACACCCATTCACTCACGAACTCACACGAACAAGAATCATTGAAAACCGACGAGAAAATCCTATTAAATTCTCGGATTTTCTAATTAGGGAAACTTTTTCCCATTTGCATGATTTTTCACCTAAATCCCTTAATTGCATGAAGAAAATGCCATAGATTAATGATATACAAAGGGAATAGGGTTAGGAATCATTACTTATGAATCTTACCCTCAAATCCCACTCCAAATCGCCTACACCCGAGCTCCAAATGATTTTAGAAGTTATGAAATGCAAGCCCTCGAATCTGATATATCTGCCCAGCGATTTCCACACCTGCTCCCCTTTCGACCGCACTTGCGGTCCGGCACCTGCGGAAATTCCATCGTAGGTGCGAAAATCCCTTAAAGGCCTGGGGTCGCAACTGCTATCAATTGGCTGCATATGTGGCTCCGCATCTGCAGAAAACAAACCACACCTGCGAGGACTGGGTGACTTAGCCAAGTCCGCACCTGCGAGCCCCTCACCCCACCTGCGTGTCCGCACTTGCGAAAGGTCCATCGCAGGTGCGAGACACCAGAACCAGCAATGGTCAGCTGTTCTTCTAAGTTCTAAATTCACCCAATGGGCATCCGATACATCCCCAAGAGCCCCGGGACCTCAACCAAACTTACCAACCAGTCCTAATACCTTATCTAAACTTAGTCGAGCCTCCAAAACACATCACATAACACTAAAATCGCCAATTATACATGGATTCAAGCCTAAGAACTTATGAAATTTCCAAAATCTACAACCGATGCCGAAACACATCAAAACTAGTCCGAATGACCTCAAGTTTTACACATAGGTCCCAAATGATAGAACAGACCTAAAGCCACTCTCAGAATTCTATTCCGAGCCCGATATCAAAATTCCACCTATCGGCCGAAATCGCCGAAATCGCCGAAATTCTAACTTTCGTCAATTCAAGCCCAAATCTACTACAGACCTCGAAAGCACATTTCCAACACGCTTCTAACTCCGAAATCACCCAACGGAGCTAACGGAGTCGACGAAATCCCATTCCAGACCCGTCTTCCACAGTTCCAACTACGGTCCAATTTCTAAAGCTTAAACTCAGATAGAAGGACTATGTGTCCAAAAACTTTTCGAATTCTTTTTTCACCACTCAATGCTCCAACAAGTCCCAAAAATAGAAATAGACATGGGTAAAGCAGTTATTAGGGGATCGAGGCGCTAACTCTCAAAACGACATGCCGGGTCGTTCCATTCTCCCCCTCTTAAGAAAATCGTGCATCCTTGAATGAGTATAGAGACATACCTGAAGCCGTGAAAAGATTAGGGTACTAACGGCGCATATCCTGGTCGGTCTCCCAAGTCGCCTCCTCGACCGACTGACCCCTCCACTGAACCTTTACTGACGCAATATCCTTTGACCTGAGCTTTCTGACCTGTCTATCTAATCTAGCTACTGGCTCCACAACATATGATAAATCCTTGTCCAATTGGACTGAACTAAAATCCAAAACATGAGTCGGGTCACCGTGATACTTCCGGAGCATGGAGACGTGGAATACCGAATGAACTCCTGCTAGGTTGGGAGGCAAGTCTAGCTCATAAGCAACCTCCCCAACACGTCGCAACACCTCAAAAGGGCCAATAAATCTCGGACTCAACTTACCCTTCTTCCCGAATCTCATGATGCCCTTCATAGGCGATACCCGAAGCAAAACTCGATCACCAGCCATAAATGCCAAATCACGAACCTTTCGGTCCGCATAAATCTTCTGCCTGGACTGAGCTGCGCAAAGTCTCTCCTGAATAACCTTCACCTTGTCCAGGGCGTCTTTGACCAAATCTGTACCCAAAAATCGGCCTCGCCCAGCTCAAACCATCCCACTGGGGACCGGCACCGTCTACCATACAAAGCCTCATACGGCGCCATCTGAATGTTGGACTAGTAGCTGTTATTATAAGCAAACTCTGCAAGTGGAAAGTATCGGTCCCATGACCCTCCAAAATCCATCACACAGGCACGGAGCATATCCTCAAGAATTTGAATCGTGCGCTCGGACTAGCCGTCCATCTTAGGGTGAAAGGTTGTACTCAACTCTACCCTAGTTCCTAGCTCCTGCTGAACGGCTCTCCAGAACCGTGAAGTGAACTGTGTACCTCTGTCTAAAGTGATAGATACTGCAATACCGTAGAGGCGAACAATCACCCTAATATAAATCTCCGCCAACTGCTTGGAGAAGTATATAGTCAACACAGGAATGAAATGGGCTGACTTAGTCATCCGATCCACAATCACCCAAATAGCATCGAACTTCTTCAAAGTCCGAGGAACTCCAACCACGAAGTCCATGGTGATCCGCTCCCACTTCCACTCTGGAAGCTCAATATGCTGAAGTAACCCTCCCGGTCTCTGATGCTCATATTTGACTTGCTGACAGTTGAGACACTTGGCCACAAATTCCACTCTATCCTTTTTCATCCTTCTCCACCAATAGTGTTATCTTAGATCCTAGTACATCGTCGCGGTACCCGGATGAATGGAATACCGCGAGCTATGGGCCTCCTCAAGAATCAACTCCCGAAACCTATCCACATTAGGCACACAGATACGACCCTGCATCCTCATCACACCGTCATCTACTATAGCCACATCCCTAGCGTCACCTCGCCGAACCCTGTACTGAAGAACCAGAAGGTGGGGATCATCACAATGACGCTCTCGAATGCGGTCATAAAGAGAAGAGCGAGTCATCACACAAGCTAAAACCCGGCAACGCTCTGAAAGATTCAACCTCACGAACTGACTGGCTAAGGATTGAATATCTAAGGCTAAGGGCCTCTCAACTGCCGGAACATATGCCAAACTCTCCGCCCAACGACTCAAGGCATCGGCCACCACATTGGCCTTCCCCGGGTGGTATAATATAGTGATGTCATAGTCCTTTAGAAACTCCAACCATCTCCGCTGGCATATGTGCTGCAAACTCCAGTGATCGGTGAAAATCTCACAGGGAACATCCTATAATTAATGACGCCATATCTTCAAGGTGTGAATAATCGTTGCAAACTCGAGATCATGAACTGGATAGTTCTTCTCATGCACCTTTAATTGTCTGGACGCGTAGGCAATCACCCTACCGTCCTGCATCAACACCGCCCCGAGACCAATCCTCGAAGCATCACAATAGACGGTATAGGACCCTGAACCCGTATGCAGTAACAACACTGGAGCTGAAGTCAGGGCTGTCTTGAGATTCTGAAAGCTATCCTCACACTCCTCAGTTCACCTGAACGGAGCACCCTTTTGAGTCAACCTGGTCATCGGTACTGCAACGGATGAAAAACCCTCCACAAAATGGCGATAGTACCTAGCAGAACTAAGGAAACTGCGGATCTTCGTAGCTGATGACGGTCTAGGCCAACTCTGCACTGCCTCCACCTTCCTCGGATCTACCTTAATCCCATTCCAAGACACTATTTCGCCCAAGAATGCCACTGAGTCAAGCCAGAACTCACATTTAGAGAATTTGGCATACAATCTCTTCTCCCTCAAAGTCTGAAGCACAGTCCTCAGATGCTGCTCATGATCTTCCTGTGATCGGGAATATACCAGGATGTCGTCAAGAAACACAATGAAGAATGAATCAAGATAAGGCCGGAACACATTGTGCATCAAATGCATAAAAGCTGCTGGGGCATTGGTTAGCCCAAATGACATAACAAGAAACTCATAGTGGCCATATTTGGTCCTGAAGGCAGACTTCGGGATATTCGGCTCCCGAATCTTCAACTTATGATAGCCAGAACACAGGTCAATCTTGGAGAATACCCTGGAACCCTGTAGCTGGTCGAATAAATCATCAATGCGAGGCAAAGGATACCTGTTCTTCACGGTGACCTTGTTCAACTGCCGATAATCAATACACATGTACATAGAACCATCCTTTTTCTTCACAAATAATACTAGAGCACCCCAAGGTGATACACTGGGTCTGATGAAACCCTTATCAAGAAACTCCTGTAGCTGCTCCTTAAACTCCTTCAACTCAGGAGGATCCATACGGTAAGGACGGATAGAAATGGGCTGAGTGCCCGGTAACAAATCAATGTCGAAGTCAATATCTCTGTCGGGCGGCATACCCGGAAGATCAGCTGGAAATATATCAGGAAAGTCCCTCACTACTGGCATCTCTCACATAGGCCAAGTACGCATCACAACCTTTCTCAACCATCTGTTGAGCCTTAAGAAATGAAATGACCCTGCGGGGAATATACTCTAAGGTACCTCTCCATTCATATATCGGCAAGCATGGCATAGCCAGCGTCACGGTCTTAGCATGACAATCAAGAATAGCATAATGGGGCGAAAATCAGTCCATGCCCAAGATAACATCGAAATCTACCATGCTGAGTAATAATAAATCAGCCCTAGTCTCAAAACCACTAAGAGAAATCGAACACAACCGATATACGCGATCCACAACTAGAGAGTGTCCCACAGGAGTAGATACATAGACAAGGGAACTCAAAGAATCCCGAGATATCCCCAAATGTGGAGCAAAATAAGAGGACACATATGAATACGTAGAGCCTGGATCAAATAATACTGATTCATCCATATGGCAGACAGGGACAATACCTGTGATGACCGAGTCTGAAGCAACAACCTTGGACCGGGCTGGAAGAGCATAGCATCTGGCCTAGCCTCCCCCTCTTAGGCAACCTCTACCTCCCCGACTCCCACCTCGAGCTTGCTGAGGAGATGGAGCGGCAGCTGGGGCTGGAAGAATAGCTGGAGGACCTGGCGGAGCACGTGGAGGTTGATGAGACTGTGGAGGCGCACCCTCTTGGCCCTGGGGAAATCTCTAATCAAGTGACGAGTGTCACCACACTAAAAAAAACCCCTCGAAGGACGCTACAGCTAAGACTGAATAGGAGATGGCCTGCTGGGATAGACTAAATAGCACCTCAAACTGGAGGCATGCTGGATACTGACGGTGCATAATAGAACTCCTGAGGTCTAGGAGGAGCTGGAATACTGCTGGCTACTGGAAGGGCTGAATGAACAGGGCGACCCACAAAGCCCCTACCATGACGTGTTGCTTGTGCACGAGCTCCTGAACAATGGCTAGTCTCTCGAGACCTCTTGGCCTCCCTCTCCTCTATGTCCCGGGCGAACATGCCCTCTACTCTCCTGGAAATACTCACTGCCTCTTGGCAAGTGATATCCATATCCAACTCTCTGGCCATACTGGTCCGAATACTAGGATAAAGTCCCTCAATGAAGTGGCGAACCCGCTCTCTGACTGTGGCAACCAAGGCTGGGGCATGCCGAGCTAACTCACTGAAACGGACTGCATACTCTGACACAGTTATAGTACCCTGACGCAACTGCTCAAACTCTGCACACGAAGCATCCCTGAGGCTCTGAGGAACATACTCTCGCGGAAACATCTCTGAAAACTGAGTCCAAGTGAGTGAGCCTGCCTTGTCCGGACTACTCAGCTCGTAGGCCCGCCACTACTGATATTCCGCTCCCCTCAGCTGGAAAGCAGTGAAAGAAACCCCACTTGTCTCCACAATGCCCATAGCACAGAGAATACGATGACACTCCTCAAGAAATCCCAGAGCATCATATGAAGCTAGTCCGCTGAAAGTAGGTGGGTGGTACTTCTTGTACCTCTCGAGTCTGAGCTGCTCGGCCTCAGAAGCCGCTGCCCTAGCATCATGCTGGACTGGAGCCGCTGGGGGCATAGGAATATATTCCGGGGCCTGATCAACCTGGCACCTCTGATCAGGAGTGCGGGTTGCGGGAGTCTTTTCCCCTTCCCCTTCCCCGGCCTGAGATGTAGTCGGAGCATTCGGAAATAGTCCATCCTGCGCTAGAGTACTGAACATGCTCATGAATTGAGGGAAGGTCTCCTGCAAGGCTTGAGAAACAATAGGGTCCTCCTGTGCCGGTTCTCTAGCTGGGGCTGCCATAGGCTCCTCTGCCGCTGCTCTCACCAGTGCTCGGGCTGCGCCGCGCGGTCGTCCTCCACCCCGTCCCCGTCCCCGACCTCTTACGGCTGTGGCAGGGGGATTGGGTGCCTGGTCTTCGGTCCTCCCAATACGGGTCCTCACCATATATGGGAAAGAATACAATAGAATTATAGAATTTTTTTATGTCAATAACTTGCACGAAAAAGGAAATCAAAGAAATATGATTGTTCCTAACAGTTACATAGCCTTCCGAAGATAGATACGGACGTATCCGCACCGATCCGCGAAACTATAATAAATCGGCTTGTGACTTGTGACTCCTATGAACCTAGAAGCTCTTATTCCAACTTGTCACGACCCGATTTACCCACCAAAAGGCATTGTGACGGTGCCTAGTCTCTACGACTAGGTAAGCCTAATTGCGAAAAAACACATACTAAATAGAAGCAATAAAATAAAGGTGAAGTAAGTAAGTCTACAATGAAACATATCCACTTGGCGCGTAGTAAATACAACTCTTTCCCAAAACCCGGAATATCACTTTTCTCACAAGATCTGTCTCAAATGGCTCTATACAACGAGAGAGAATTTACATAAAAAAGAAATCTATCTACATCTGGAGTGGAAGGTGACTCGAAGGACTCTTCAGACGCGGCAGAATTACCTTTTGGTCTCCTAAAAGCAGCTGCTCGAACCCCTAGCCACGATACTGAGCGCTGGTGCCTGGATCTACACACAAAAAACATGTGCAGGAAAGGGCATGAGTACACCAGAATTTGGTACCCAGTAAGTGCCAAGCCTAACCCTAGTCAAGTAGTGACAAGGTCAGGTTAAGGCTCTACTGGATTTTTATAGTAAAAATAGTTTAAAATTTTGAACAGAGAGATATATTAAGCTGAGGCAAATCAGTAGAAACAATGAGCAAAAAGGAAATAATAACAGGGAGCCCTCGGCTCAGCACAACATATATCACAGTAATAAGTATGCAATGCAATACAAGGGAAAGCTCCTGGAATCTCGTCTGTAGTCCCAATTTTAATATGCAATGCCGTATAGGGAGAAAGCTCCCAGGATCTCGTCCGTAGTTCCAATTAAAAGATGAAATGCAGTACAGGGGGAAAGCTCCAGGAATTTCGTCCGTAGTCCCAATTTAAATATGCAATGCAGTACAGGGGAAAGTTCCCGGAATTTCGTTCGTAGTCCCAATTTAAATATGCTACGCAGTACAAATACAGGATACAATTTTTATTTCAAATAGTTCAGGAAACTCACAGACAAAATATGGATAAAATACCTAAGAATGGTACATGTGGTAATAACTAGGGAAAAATTCAAGTAAAACAGGTAGGCATCCTATTTCCTAATCTAAACTACATAGTCGATATAGGAATCACTGAAATAGGAGTGAAATGATTTAAGTCATGGAGGAAAAAAATGGAAACTTTTCAACAATGGCCTATGTACGTACTCGTCACCTCACGCACACGGCGCCCAATCAACATAAACAGTATTAAAACCGCATAGGGTAAGTCCCAAACACAGAGTTTGGCATGCCACTTACCTCAACTGCGCTACTCAACTCAAAACCACACTCTTACCACGAATATCCGACTCCGAATGTCCCAAATCTATTCAATTTGATTGCATAATGTAAATATCACTTTAATGAATCAAAATAGCTAATAAGTTCAAAGCTAATACGCGAAATTAGGAAACATCACCCAAAAATTCCCCGGGCCCACGCCTCGGAATTGAGTGAAAGTTACAAATTTAGAACACCAATTCACTCACGAACTCACACGAACAAGAATCATCGAAAACCGACGACAAAACCTATTAAATTCTCGGATTTTCTAATTAGGGAAACCTTTTCCCATTTGCATGATTCTTCCCTAAATCCCTTAATTGCATGGAAGAAATAGCCACAGATTAATGATATACAAAGGGAATAGGGTTAGGAATCGTTACCTATGAAGCTTATTCTCAAAACTCACTCCAAATCTCCTACACCCGAGCACCAAATAACTTTAGAAGTTATGAAATGCAAGCCTTCGAATCTGATATATCTGCCTAGCGATTTCCGCACGTGCGCCCCGTTGGACCGCACCTGCGGAAATTCCATCGCAGGTGCGAAAACCAACTAAAGTCCTGGGGCCACACCTGCCATCAATTGGTCGCATCTGCGGCTCCCCATCTGCGCAAAACCAACCACACCTGCGAGGAATGGGTGACTTGGCAGATCCTGCACCTGCGAGCACCTCGCCCGCACCTGCGTGTCCGCACCTGCGGAAGGTCCATCGCAGGTGCGAGACACCAGAACCAGCAATGATTCAGTTGTGCTTTCAAGTTCTAAATTAACCCGATGGGCATCTGAAACATCCCCGAGGCCCCCGAGACCTCAACCAAACTTACCAAACAGTCCTAATACCTTATCCAAGCTTAGTCGAGCCTCCAAAACACATCACATAACAAAAAAATCACCAATTATACATGGATTCAAGCCTAAGAACTTATGAATTTCCAAAATCTACAACCGATGCCGAAACACATCAAAACTAGTCTGATTGACCTAAACTTTTACACATAGGTCCCAAATGATACAACGGACCTACAACCACTCTCGGAATTCCATTCTGAGCTCGATATCAAAATTCCACCTATCGGCCGAAATCGCCTAAAGTCTAACTTTCGCCAATTCAAGCCTAAATATACTACAGACCTCGAAAGCACATTCCAAACACGCTCCTAACTCTGAAATCACCCAATGGAGCTAACGGAGTCGACGGAATCCAATTCCGGACCCGTCTTCCCACAGTTCCAAATACGATCCAATTTCTAAAGCTTAAACTCACATAGAAGGACTATCTGTCCAAAAACTCTTTGAATTTTTTTTTCACCACTCAATGCTCCAACAAGTGCCAAAAACAGAAATAGACATGGGGAAAGCAGTTATTAGGGGTCAGGGCGCAAACTCTCAAAACGACCTACCAGGTTATTACATTCTCCCCTCTTAAGAAAATCGTTCTTCCTCGAACGAGTACAGAGATATACTTGAAGCTGAGAAAAGATGAGGGTATTGACTGCAAATATCCTGCTCGGTCTCCCAAGTTGCCTCCTTGACCGGATGACCCCTCCACTGAACCTGTACTGACGCAATATCCTTTGACCTGAGATTTCTGACCTGTCTATCAAATATAGCTATTGGCTCCTCAACATATGATAAATCCTTGTCCAACTGGACTAAACTGAAATCCAAAACATGAGTCGGGTCACCGTGATACTTCCAGAGCATGGAGACGTGGAATACCGGATGAAATCCTGCTAGGTTGGGAGGCAAGTCTAGCTCATAAGCAACCTCCCCAACACATCGCAATACCTCAAAAGGGCCAATAAATCTCGGACTCAACTTACCCTTCTTCCCGAACCTCATGACGCCCTTCATAGGCGATACCCGAAGCAAAACCCGATCACCAGCCATAAATGCCAAATCACGAACCTTCCGGCCGCATAACTCTTCTGCCTGGACTGAGCTGCACGAAGTCTCTCTTGAATCACCTTCACCTTGTCCAGGGCATCTTTGACCAAATCTGTACCCAACAATCGGGCCTCGCCCGGCTCAAACCATCCCACTAGGGACCAACACCGTCTACCATACAAATCCTCATACGGCGCCATCTGAATGTTGGACTGGTAGCTGTTCTTATAAGCATACTCTGCAAGTGGAAAGTATCAGTCTCATGACCCTCCAAAATTCATCACACAGTCATGGAGCATATCCTCAAGAATCTGAATCATACGCTCGGACTACCCATCCGTCTGAGGGTGAAAGTTTGTACTCAACTCTACCCTGGTGCCTAGCTCCTGCTGAATGGCTATCCAGAACCGTGAAGTGAATTGTTTACCTCTGTCTGAAATGATAGATACTGGAATACCGTGGAGGCGAACAATCTCCCTGATATAAATCTCTGCCAACCTCTCGGAGGAGTATGTAGTCAACACAGGAATGAAATGGGTTGACTTAGTCAACCGATCCACAATCACCCAAATAGCATCGAACTTATTCAAAGTCCGAGGAAGTCCAACCACGAAGTCTATGGTTATCCGCTCCCATTTCCACTCTGGAAGCTGAATCTACTGAAGTAACCCTCCTGGTCTCTGATGCTCATATTTGACTTGCTGACAGTTGAGACACTTGGCCACATACTCCACTATATCCTTTTTCATCCTTCTCCACCAATAGTGTTGTCTCAGATCCTGGTACATCATTGCGGTACCCGGATGAATGGAATGCCGCGAGCTATGGGCCTCCTCAAGAATCAACTCCCGAAGCCATCCACATTGATCACACAGATCCGACCCTGCATCCTCATCACATCGTCATCTCCTATAGTCACATCCCTGGCGTCACCTCGCCGAACCCTGTCCTAAAGAACCAAAAGGTGGGGATCATCACACTGGCGCTCTCGAATGTGATCATGAAGAGAAGAGCGAGCCACCACACAAGCTAAAACCTGGCAACGCTCCGAAAGATTCAACCTCACGAACTGACTGGCTAAGGACTGAATATCTATGTTTAAGGGCCTCTCATCTACTGGAAGATATTCCAAACTCCCGAAACTCTCCGCCCGGCGACTCAAGGCATCACCCACTACATTGGCCTTCCCTGGGTGGTATAATATAGTGATTTCATAGTCCTTTAGCAACTCCAACCATCTTCGCTGGCGCAAATTGAGGTCCTTCTGCTTGAATATGTGCTGCAAACTCCGGTGATCGGTGAAAATCTCATAGGGAACATCTTATAAATAATGACGCCATATCTTCAAGACATGAACAATCGCTTACAACTCGATATCATGAACTGGACAGTTCTTCTCATGCACCTTCAACTGTCTGGATGCATAGGAAATCACCCTACCGTCCTGCATCAACACCGCCCTGAGGCCAATCCTCGAAGCATCACAATAGATGGTATAGGACCATGAACCTGTAGGCAATACCAACACTAGAGCTGAAGTCAGGGTTGTCTTGAGCTTATCAAATCTCTCCTCACACTCCTCAATCCACCTAAATAGAACACCCTTTTGAGTCACCTTGTCATCGGTGCTGCAATGGATGAAAAACCCTCCACAAAACGACGATAGTACCCAGCCAAAACAAGGAAACTTCGGATCTCCATAGATGATGACGGTCTAGGCCAACTGTGCACCGCCTCCACCTTCTTCGGATCTACCTTAATCCCATTCCAAGACACTATGTGGCCCAAGAATGCCACTGAGTCAAGCCAGAACTCACATTTAGAGAATTTGGCATACAATCTCTTCTCCCTCAAAGTCTGAAGCACAGTCCTCAGATGCTGCTCATGATCTTCCTGTGATCCGAAATATACCAGGATGTTGTCAATAAACACAATGAAGGATGAATCAAGTTAAGGACGGAGCACACTGTGCATCAAATGCATAAAATCTGTTGGGCATTGGTCAGCCCAAATGACATAACAAGAAACTCATAGTGGCCATATCTGGTCCTGAAGGCAGTCTTCGGGATATCCAGCTCCCGAATCTTCAGCTGATGATAGCCAGACGCAGGTTAATCTTGGAGAATACCCTGGAACCTTATAGCTGGTCGAATAAATCATCAATGTGAGGCAAAAGATACCTGTTATTCACGGTGATCTTGTTCAACTGCCGATAATCAATATACATGCGCATAGAACCATCATTTTTCTTCACAAATAATACTAGAGCACCCTAAGGTGATACACTGGGTCTGATGAAACCCTTATCAAGCAACTCCTGTAACTTGTCCTTTAACTCCTTCAACTCTTTCAACTCAGGAGGAGCCATACGGTAAGGAGGGATAGAAATGGGTTGAGTGTCTGGTAACAAATCAATGTCGAAGTCAATATCTCAGTCGGGCAGCATGCCCGGAAGATCAGCTGGGAATACATTAGGAAAGTCCCTCACTACTGGAACTAACTCAACTGGAGGGGTATCAACACTGGAATCTCTCACATAGGCCAAGTACGCATCACACCCCTTCTCAACCATCCGATGAGCCTTAAGAAATGAAATGACCCTGCGGGGAGTATACTCTAAGGTACCTCTCCATTCAAATCTCGTCAAGCCTGGCATAGCCAGCGTCACGGTCTTAGCGTGACAATCAAGAATATCATAATGGGGGGACAAACAGTCCATGCCCAAGATAACATCGAAATCTACCATGCTGAGTAATAATAAATCAGCCATGGTCTCAAAACTACTAAGAGAAATCGAACATGACCGATATACGCGGTCCACAAATAGAGAGTCTCCCGTAGGAGTAGATACATAGAAAGGGGAACTCAAGGAATCCCGAGATATCCCCAAATGTGGAGCAAAATAAGAACACACATATAAATACGTAGAGCCTGGATAAAATAATATTCATGCATCCCTATGGCAGATAGGGACAATACATGTGATGGCTGAGTCTGAAGAAACAGCCTCAGAACCGACTGGAAGAGCATAGTATCTCGCTTGGCCTCCCCCTCTTGGGTGACCTCTACTTCCCCGACCCCTACCTCAAGCTGGCTGAGGAGGGGGAGCGGCAGCTCGGGCTGGAAGAATAGCCGTGGGACACGGCGGAGCACGTGGAGGCTGATAAGACTGTGGAGGTGCACCCCTCCTGGCCCTGGGGCAATCTCTAATCAAGTGACGAGTGTCAACACACTCAAAACAACCCCTCGAAGGATGCTGCCGCTGAGACTGAATAGGAGATGGCCTGCTGGGCTAGCCTGAAATAGCACCTCAAACTGGAGGCATGCTGGATACTGGCGGTGCATAATAGAACTCTTAAGGTCTAGGAGGAGCTGGAAAACCACTGGCTGCTGGAAGGGCTTAATGAACAGGGAGACCCACAAAGCCCCTACCGTGATGTGTTGTTGGTGCACGAGCTCGTGAAAAATAGCCAGTCTCTCAACACCTCTTGGCCTCCCTCTCCTCCCTGTCCCGGGCGAACATGCCCTTTACTCTCCTGTCAATACTCACTGCCTGCTGGTACGTGATATCCATCTCCAACTCTCTGGCCATACTAGTCTGAATACTAGGATGGAGTCCCTCAATGAAGTGGCGAACCCGCTCTCTGACTGTGGCAACCAAGGCTGGGGCATGCCGATCTAACTCACTAAAATGGATTGCATACTCTGACAAAGTCATAGTACCCTGGCGCAACTTCTCAAACTTCGCGCGCCAAGTGTCCCTGAGGCTCTGAGGGACATACTCTCGCAAAACCATCTCTGAAAACTGAGTCCAAGTGAGTGAGGCTGCCTCGTCCGGACTACTCATCTCATAGGCCCACCACCACTGATATGCCGCTCCCCTCAGCTGGAAAGTGGTGAAATAAACCACACTAGTCACCACAATGCCCATAGTGCGGAGAATACGATGACACTCCTCAATAAATCCCAGAGCGTCATCTGAAGCTAGTCTGCTGAAAGTAGGTGGGTGGTACTTCTTGTACCTCTCGAGTCTGAGTTGCTCGGCCTCAGAAGTCGGTGCCCTAGCATCATGCTGGACCGGAGCCGCTGAGGGAATAGGAATATATTCCGGGGCCTGATCAACCTGGCCACTCATATCAGGAGTGCGGGTTGCGGGAGTCTGTGCCCCTCCCCCGGACTGAGATGTAGCGGGATCTATCGGAAATAGTCTAGCATGTGCTAGAGTACTGAGCATGCTCATGAACTGAGCGAAGGTCTCCTGCAAGGCTGGAGCAACAATAGGGACCTTTTGTGTCGGATCTCCAGCTGGGGCTGCCGTAGGCTCCTCTACCGCTGCACCGCGCGGTCGTCATCTACCCCGGCCCCGGCCTCTAGCGGCTCTGGCACGGGGCTCGGGTGCCTGGTCATCGGTCCTCCTAGTACGGATCCTCCCAGTACGGGTGCCTGATCATGGGAAAGAATATAATAGAATTTTAGATTTTTTTTCTTGATGTCAATAACTCGCACGAAAAAGGAAATCAAAGAAATATGATTGTTCCTAACACTTACATAGCCTCCCGAAGATAGATACGGACGTCTCTGCACCGATCCATGAGACTCTAATAAACCGGCTTGTGACTTGTGATTCCTTTGAACCTAGATGCTCTAATACCAACTTGTCACGACCCGATTTACCCACTGAAAGGCATCGTGACGGCGCCTAGTCTCTACGACTAGGTAACCTAATTGCGGAAAAATACATACTAAATAGAAGCAATAAAATAAAGGTGAAGTAAGTGAGTCTACAATGAAACATCGCCACTTGGCACATACAAAATATAACTTTTTCCCAAAACCCTTAATATCACTTTAGTCACAAGATCTGTCTCAAAATAGCTCTATACAACGAGACAGAATTTACATGAAAAATAAATCTATCTACATCTGGAGTGGAATGTGACTCGAAGGACTCTGCGGACGCGGCAGAATTACCTTTCGGTCTCCTCAAAGCTGCTGCTCGAACTCCTAGCCACGATACTAAGCGTTGGTACCTGGATCTGCACACGAAAAATATGTGCAGGAAAGGGCATGAGTACACCACAAATTGGTACCCAGTAAGTGCCAAGCCTAACCACAGTCAAGTAGTGACGAGATCAAGTAAGGCTCTACTGGATTTTTATAGTAAAACAGTTTAAAATTTTGAACAAATAGATATATTAAGCTGAGGAAAATCAATAGAAACAATGAGAAAAAAGGAAATAATAACAGGGAGCCCTCGGCTCAGCACAACATATATCACAATAATAAGTATGCAATGCAATACAGGGGAAAGCTCCCGGAATCTCGTCTGTAGTCCCAATTTAAATATGCAATGCAGTATAGGGAGAAAGCTCCTAGGATCTCGTCCGTAGTCCCAATTAAAAGATGCAATGTAGTACAGGGGGAAAGCTCCAGGAATTTCGTTTGTAGTCCCAATTTAAATATGCAATGCAGTACAGGGAAAAGTTCCCGGAATCTCGCCCGTAGTCCCAATTTAAATATGCTATGCAGTACAAATACAGGATACCATTTTATTTAAAATAGTTCAGGAAAGTCATAGGAAAAAATTCGATAAAACTACCTAAGCATGTTACATGTGGTAATAACTAGGGAAAATTCAAGTAAAACTGGTAGGCATGCTATTTCCTAATCTAAACTACATAGTCGATACAGGAATCAGTGAAATAGGAGTGAAATGATTGAAGTCATGGAGGAAAAAAATGGATTCTTAATAACAATGGCCCGTGTACGTACTCGTCACCTCACGCACACGGCGCCCAATCAACAGAAACAGTATTAGAATAGCCTAGGGGAAGTCCCCAACACAGAGTTAGGCAAGCCACTTACCTCGACTGTGTTAGTCAACTCAAAACCACGCTCTTGCCACGAGTATCCAACTCCGAATGGCCCAAATCTATTCAATTCGATTGCATAATGTAAATATCACTTTAAGGAATCAAAATAGCTAATAAGTTCGAAGCTAATACGTAAAATTAGGAAAAATCTCCCAAAACGTCCCCCGGGCCCACGCCTCTGAATCGAGTGAAAGTTACAAATTTAGAACACCCATTCACTCACGAACTCACACGAACAAGAATCATCGAAAACCGAAGACAAAATCCTATTAAATTCTCGGAATTCCATACAACGGACCTACAGCCATTCTCGGAATTCCATTCCGAGCCCGATATCAAAATTTCACCTTTCGGCCGAAATCGCCGAAATTCTAACTTTCGCCAATTCAAGCCTAAATCTACTACATATCTCGAAAGCACATTACTAACACGCTCCTAACTCTGAAATCACCCAACATAGCTAACGGGGTCGCCGGAATCCCATTCCGGACCCGTCTTCCCACAATTCCAAATACGGTCCGATTTCTAAAGCTTAAATTCACATAGAAGGACTATGTGTCCAAAAACTCTTCGAATTTTTTTTTCACCACTCAATGCTCCAACAAGTCCCAAAAACATAAATAGAGATAGGGAAAGCAGTTATTAGGGTCTCGGGGCGCTAACTCTCAAAATAACCTACCGGGTCGTTACATTAATAATAACCTTTGTAAACAGATATTGGGGAATTTAGTAAAGGGAAGGGATTCGTATATGGATTTTTGTAGGGAGACTGGGTAGAAATCATGCTTTAGGTTTATATTGTGTTTACTTGCATTAGAATTCTGCCTTTAGGATCATATTATGTTATCCATATTAGCAGTCATGCTTTAGGTTTGTATCATGTTTACCGTGCTTTTAGATCACTTGGCACACTAGGCAATGTGTTATAGGATCATTACCTCATTTGTTACGAAATTTTGTTTCTGCATAATCATGATCACCTAGAAATCCTGTTATTAGGTTACCGCTGCAATTCTGCATAATAAAATGTACATCTTCGGGGTGCATTATAAATCCTGCTTTAGGACTGTGTCTGTATTCGCTTTACATCATGTCTACATCGCCTAAGTCAATAACCGTCCTGTCTATAAGAATGTTTAAAAGCAATTTCAGCACCTACGCAAGCATGTTTATAGGATGTATTAAAACTCAAAATATTTTCTTTCCTTTAGTTAATTTTCAGAATTCTTTTTGCATTTTTAGACAACATGTTATAGGGTATCTCTGAACCACGCCTAGAAAAGCCTACAGGTTCTAAAAATCAGTAGGCGAACTGATTAGGTCTTTACCATTTCGCCTAAACATATGTTGCACATTCTTTGTTTGTTATGCTCACCTAGATATCCTGTTCTAGGACCTTTTCTGGAACATCTGAAATCTTGTTGTTTGAGACGTGACTGCCTGCTTATTTGCAGAGATAAACATGAGCCCTTAGTTGTTGTATTACTTGACAGTCTTCTTTGTTCTTTGTTGTCGCTTAGATTTTCCTTTTTAAACAATTTAGGAGAGTCTAGAACTACCTAAAATAGAGGTCTTAAAAACCTCCGGGACCACAAGGAAGGGACGGGTAATGCACGCTTAGAGTTCGTTTAATTAGAACCGCTTATACAATCGCTAAGGGGAGGTTAATCGGGTAGTAAAAGGATATGATGACATGTGCATAAATTCCATGTGTAACCCCTCTAGTTAAGGAAAGATTACCGAGCATTGTACAGATGTGATCCTATAGGTTAATAACTTAGGAGTTCCCTATCTTTATACATATGTGTGCTTAGACTGCTTACCTTTTAAACTCCCTTTATCTTATTTCCATATGAGTGCTTATACGGCTTATCTGCTAAATGACTAATTCACTAAGTTTGGTCGGGACCCACCATTGTGGACCTCGAGGGATGCCTAACACCTTCCCCTCAGGATGATTTCAAGCCCTTACCCAATCTCTGATAATGTAGACTGGTTTCATGAGTTACTTGCATCAGGTGCCCTAACTCACCTTAAAATCCGTTAGGTGGCAACTGTTCAACTTCTATACCCCTTTCCCAAAAGGAAACAAATTGTCCCAATGAATGTCGAAACCCGATTTCGCGAGAAAAAGGGGGTGCGACAGGTAATATCCCACCAAATCAAGGAAGCTCTTAATCTCCTTTGCGGAGGACGGTCTAGGCCAACTCTGAACCGCCTATATCTTCTTCGGATCCACCTGAATACCCTCACTAGACACCACGTGCCCCAAGAATGCTACTGAGCTGAGCCAAAACTCACACTTGGAGAACTTTGCATTAAGCTTCTCCTTCCTCAACCTTTGTAATACAATCCTCAAATTTTGAGCATGCTCCTCTTGGCTACGAGAGTACACCAGGATGTCATCAATGAACACAATAACGAAGGAGTCCAAATATGGGTGGAATACACTGTTCATCAAATGCATGAAAGATGCTGGGGAATTGCTCAGCCCAAAAGACATCACCAAGAACTCATAATGGCCGTAACGGGTCCTGAAAGTTGTCTTAAGGATATATGAATCCCGAATCTTCAGGTGGTGATACCCGGACCTCAAATCAATCTTGGAGAACACCCTCGCTCCTTGAAGCTGGTCAAATAAATCATCGATACGAGGAAAAGGATACTTGTTCTTGATTGTGACCTTGTTCAACTCCCTGTAGTCAATACACATTCTCATGGAACCATCCTTCTTCTTCTTCCGAAATAGAACCGGTGCACCCCAAGGTGCATACTAGGCTGAATAAAACCCTTGTCAAAGAGCTCATGGAGATGTTCTTTCAATTCCTTCAACTTCGTTGGTGCCATACGATATGGAGGAATATAAATGGGCTGAGTGTCCGGCACCAAATCAATACCAAAGTCAATATCCCTGTCAGGCGGCATGCCTGGCAGGTCTGCAAGAAACACATCCAGAAAATCACATACCACCGAAACAAAATCCATGGCAGGAGTATCTGAACTAACATCTCTCACAAAAGCCAAGTATGAAAGACAACCCTTCTCAACCATACACTGAGCCTTCAAATATGAAATCACCCTAGTCTATAGAACCCCTCCACTCTACCCTCGGAAATCCCGGCATCACTAAGGTCACGGTTTTGGTGTGACAGTCTAGAATAGCGTGACATGGAGATAACCAATCCATGCCCAATATCACATCAAAATCAATCATGCTAAGCGACAAAAAATCCACTCAGGTCTCTAGACCCTCAATAGACACCACACATGGCTGATACGCGCGGTCGATAACAATAGTATCGCCCACAGGAGTAGATACATGAACAGGTGAAACTAATGACTTACGGGGCATATCCAGAAAATAAGCAAAGTACGATGAAACGTATGAATATGTAGAACTAGGGTCAAATAATACAGAGGCATCTCTGAGACAGACGGAGACAATACCTGTAATCACAGCATCTGAAGCAAAAGTGTCTGGTCTGGCTGGAAGGGCATAGAAAAGGGCCTGACCAACCTCTGATCTCCCTTCCCCTCTTGGGCGACCCCTAGCTGACTAGGCTCTACCCCTCGCTGATTGAGGCCTACCCCTAGCTGGCTGGAACTGGTGTTGGTTCCATCAGCCGAGTACTTTGCTGTGGAGTCCCACCCAATAGCCTAGGGAAATCTCTCATGATGTGACCAAAATCTCTGCACTCGAAACAACCCATCCTATGACGAAAATGTTGTTCCTGATACCCAAAAGAACTACTCGGGGATACCAGAGCGGACGGGGCATGATGAGAACCCTGCGCTGGCAGTGCACTGAATGATGACTGACCCTGTTGATGACTGTGAGTACCATGGCCAGATAATGCACCACGGTGAAATGGGCGAGCTGACGAGGCATGCCTTAATGGACGGCCTTTGTCGTGATGGAACTTACCCCCATGAGGAGTAATACTAAAATCCACCTAGTCCACGAGGCTGCTTGGCCTCCCTCTCGACCCTCTCCTGACCACGAACCATCTCAATATGTCGAGCAATGTCAACAACCTCATCTAAGGTAGCACCAGACACCCTCTCTTAGGTCTTAAGCAATCATAGCTGAAAAGTGAGGCCATCTATGAACCTCATGATCATCTCCCTGTCCGTGGGAACATATAGCATGTCGGGCCAACTTCAAAAACTACATCACCAACATATCACCCTGGCGAAGCTGCTCAAACTGTCTGTGCAGCTCCTCTCTGCGATACTGAAGCACAAACTTCTCCAAAAATACCATGGAGAACTGCTGCCAAGTGAGGGGTGTTGTACCAGCAGGCCTACGCCTCTCGTAAGTCTCCCACCATCGAAGTGCAGCACCAAAAAACTAAAATGTAGTGAATGACACGCAACAAGTATCCAAAATACCAGCTATGTAGAGTATCCTCTGGAACCTGTCCAAGAAATCCTGGGCATCCTCTCTCTCTGCGCCACTGAAGGGTGGAGGCTGGAGTCTCCCAAACATCTCCAACCTACATTGATCATCCTCCGGTATAGCAGGAACTACATGCTCCTGAGCAGCTGCAACCGGCTAGGCTGGTGGTGCCCCCGGTGTCTGAAGTCCCTGAACAACCTGCTCCGGCATGCAGGCGGCGGGATTATGGGTGCCTCCCCCGTCCTGAGAAGTGGTTGCAGTCTTAGTAACTGAGACCGCCTAAGCAAGGCCCATACACACTGATAGAATCTGGTCCAGGGCCTCGTGAAGGCCAGGAATCACAATAGGCACAGGTGGTCCCTGATTTGGTCCCGCCGGAAAATCTACCACCGGGACATGGTCCTGAGCGGGGACAACTAGGGGATATGTAGGTGCTGCCCCAGTTGTTGCGTTGGCGATGTCTCTGCCCCTACCACGGCCTCTACCGTGGCCTCGGCTTCTCGCGACCCGAGTTGGTAGTACTGGTAGTTTTCCCTCCTGATCGGTAGCACGATTCCTCACCATTTGTGAGAGAATGAAATAATAGATGTTTAGTTATTGGTATAAACAGAACGCACGACAAGAATCCAAGAATGTAAAAATTTTCTAAAGGTTCTGCAGCCTCTCGAAGATAAGTACAGATGTCTCTGTACCGATCCGCAAGAATCTACTAACCCGCTCATGACTCGTGAGACCTATGTAACCTAGGCTCTAATACCAACTTGTCACGACCAAATCTAAATCATGTCGTGATGGTGCCTATCATGATACAAGGCAAGCCTACTTCCCAAAATATTACTATTAATTTGATTATAAGAATTTAATAAAGACACTTACAATATTTGAATTTCTCATAAACCAAGCTAAACTCTGAAAATAAATATAAAAATACGGAAACGAGCCCCAAACATCGGGGTGTCACTAAGTCATGAGCGTCTAAATTCATAAACTAATACATCACTGTCTAACTGTCAATACAACCCAATATAGAAAATAGAAGATAGAAGGAGTAACAAGGCCCTGCGGACGCTAGCAGCTACCTTGCAGTCTTCGAAGATAAGTCGGCCTAGACTCAATGATCGTTGCGCTCAAACTCACTTGGATCTGCACATGAAGTGCAGAGTGTAGTATGAGTACAACGACTCATCAAGTACCAGAAATAACTAAGGAACTGAGTAGTAGTGACGAGCTAAGCAGAACAATTCAACTATTACTTTTCACAGTTAAGAATAAACAGGAATAACAGGTAAATTTCATGAATCAGCAAATACTACCATGCAATTAGCAGATAAATGCAGTAACAACAATAATAAATGAAGCCTCACAGCAATGTCACTCAATCCCTCAGCCCTCAATGCACACGCTCAATAGGTACCTGCGCTCACTGGGGTATTAAGACTCCGGGGGGGCTCCTACACCCCAACCGCTAATCTGCACGGACCACTCACGTGCTGCACGGATAACTCACGTGCAATCATATCATATCTGGATCCGCACGGGTAACTCACGTGCTATAGTAAAATCTGGATCCGCATGGAAAACGCACGTGCTATAGTAAAATTCACAACAGGCCCTCGGCCTCACTCAATCATGTACCTCTCTAGCCTCACAGTTTTTAACAAATAAAGGAAAGCAGTCCAAATCAAGTATTATAGTGTATCAGCAAGATAATAGAGACTGAGATAACCTGTACAAGAATTTCTATGACTGAGTACAACTAATGTGAGCATGAATAAAGCCTAAGCATGAACTCTAACATGAAGGCAATAAACTTTAACAAACATGTAAACACATAAACACAGATAATGGTTATTAGGCCTCACAACCTCACGGGATAGACCAAGTCTCAATCCCTCGCGGCGTACACCCACACGCCCGTCACCTAGCGTGGGTATCACCTCCAAACAGTCACATGATATCAATTCTGTAGGTTTATAACCCTCAAATCCAGAGTTAAAAATGTTACTTACCTTAACATTGTAGAATCCTACTCCGGGATGGCCTCGCCCCTCGACTCGATCTTCAAAAGCTGCAAATATATCCACAACCAGAACAATACTATCAACATAAGCTAAAGAAACGAATTTCACACGAAAAACTACAAAATTAGGCCAAAAACCTGAAATTGGGTAAAACTCGGCCCCTGGGCCTACGTCTCGAAACCCAAAAAAATTGCAAAACTAGAAAGCTCATTCACTCTCGAGTCTGACCATATCAAATTCATCAAAATTCGACTTTGTTTGGTCCCTCAAATCCTCACCTCAACTCTCCAAAACTCAAACCCTAACCTCTTCAACTTCACCCTAAATTCCTACTAATTGCATGATTAAACAGTGGGAAAAACATCATAAACACACGTAATAAAGTCCACGGAACTTACCTCACTGATATCTCTCAATTCTCTCTTTAAAACCATTGTCCAAAGCTCAAAAACCGGCAAACAATGGTGAAGAATGGGCTAAAATTCACGAAGTATGGCTTTTATTCTTTCTGCCCAGGAGTTTCGCCCATGCGGCCCCCATAATCGCACCTGCGCTTCCGCATCTGCGGTCCAAAGGGCGCACCTGCGACTTCCACTTATCTATCCACTTCCGCATCTACGGTTCTCCACTCGCACATGCGAGCTCGCAAGTACGACAAAACCTCTGCACCTGCACTCAAGCTCCAGTTGGCCATTTTTTCATCTACGACCATCACCTTGCATCTGCGACCATCGCACTTGCGGCTCCCCATCTGCAGGGGAGAAAAAACACCAAAACTCCAAACACCAGAAAAACAGCACTTCAAACTTCAAAAATCAAATCCGTTAATCACGCGAAACACACCCGAGGCCCTCGGAACCTCAACCAATAATACCAACAAGTCATATATCAATACACGAACTTATTCTAACCTTATGAACAACCAAAACAACACCAAAACACCAAATCAACCTCGGATTCAAGCCTAAGAACTTCTAAACTTCCAAAATTTGCCAACGACGCCGAATTCTACCAAACCACATCCGAATAACCTCAAATTTTTCACACACGTCACAAATGACACTACGAACCTACTCCAACTTCCGTAATTCCATTCCGACCCCGACACTTAATTTTCCACTGCCGGTCAAAATCGCCAAGTTTCCAACTTTCGCTAATTTAAGCCTTATTCTACCACGGAACTCCAAATTACATTCTGGATGCACTCCTAAGTTCAAAATCACCTAAATGAGATAACTGAGACATAAAAATCCAAATCCGATATCGTTTACTCAGAAGTCAACATCCGGTTGACTTTTCCAACTTAAGCTTCCTAATAAGAGACTAAGTTTCTCATTTCACTCCAAAACTACTTCGGACCCGAACCTACCAACCCGATACAACACAACCCAGTTGAACAACACATAAAGAAGCGGAAATGGGGGAAATGGGGATATAACTCTCGGAATAACCGACAGGGTCGTTACACTTATGCTTCGAGACAATTGAAAAATCACAAGCAAAACTATCCTACATATGATTTGGAAATGGCTGTTGTAGTATTTGCTCTAAAAATTAGGAGGCATTACGTATATGACAAATTTTGTGATATTTATACTGACCATAAGAATCTGAAGTATATCTTTGAGTAGAGAGATCTAAATCTTTGGCAGCGTCGATGGATGAAACTACGAAAATACTATGATTGTTCTATTTTGTATCATCCTGGAAAAGTGAATGTGGTGGCTGATGCATTGAGTAGAAAATCTATGGGGATTTTGGAACATATAGCTCCTACAAACAGACTTTTGGCTAAATATATTCAGAGACTAGAAGATACAGGTATCTGATTTAGTGTCAAAAATTTAGAGGCACTGTTGGCTTGTACTCAGGCTAAGTCTTCAATAGTTGAGTGCATTAAGGCCACCCAATATGAGGATGAGTGATTATGAAAATACATAGATGATACCTTAGCTGGTAAAACGAAGGATATGATTATTGAAAGTGATGGTGTTCTTTAAATGGGTGACAGGCTATGTGTAGCAAACGTAGATGGGTTGAGACAAGATATTCTTGAAGAAGCCCACAACTCTAGATAAACTATACATCCTGGATCCACAAAAATGTACCATGACCTGAAGTAATTTTATTGGTAGCAAGGTATGAAGAAAGATGTTTCTGACTGTTTGACTTGTCAGCAGGTCAAGGCTAAGCATCAGCAACCCACAGGACTACAACAACAAGTTGAGATTCCAGAGTGGAAATAGGAAAGAATTACTATGGATTTTTTCATTGGTCTACCACGAACCCTTAGAGGTTATGACTCTGTATGGGTGATTGTAGATTATTTGACAAAATCATCACACTTTTTTCCAGAAAAGACTACATATGAATGAGTGAGGTATGCACATATCTTTATGAATGAAATTGTCCTACTTCATGGAGTTCCAGTATCCATCATCTTTGATAGAGGATCACAGTTCACTTCACGCTTTTGTAAATCTTTTCAAGAAGCATTGGGTACACGAGTAGATCTTAGTACAGCATTTCATCCACAGACAGACGAGCAGTCAAAACATACTATATAGATCTTGGAGGATATGTTGAGAGCTTGTATTCTTGAGTTTGGAGGTAGTTGGGACGCTTATCTGCCTTTAGCTGAATTTGCTTACAACAATAGCTTCTAGTCCAGTATTCAAATGGCACCGTACAAAGCATTGCATGGTAGAAGATTTCCTTCTCCTATCGGATGGTTTGAAGCTGGTGAGACTAACTTATTGGGACCCGACTTAATACAAGAAGTTTTTGATAAGGTCCAATAAATCAGGCAGGGATTGCTCATGGCTAAAAGTAGACAGAAGTCTTATGCGGACAAGAGAAGAAGAGATTTAGTGTTCACAATTAGGGACAAAGTGCTCCTACGAGTCTCTCCTATAAAAAGTGTGATGCGGTTTGGAGAAAGAAGCAAGTTGGGCCCCAGGATTATAGGACCATAAGAGATACTAGACCGAATGGGAGATGTGGCTTATCGTTTGGCACTTCTTCCTGGGTTGTCTTTTATTCATCCAATGTTTCATGTCACAATTCTAAGAAAATGTATATTAGACTCATCTCAGGTGCTTGAAGTACCTACTATACCGTTTGATGAGAAGTTGTCTTACGAGGAGGAGCCGATAGCTATTGTTGATAGACAATAAGAAAGCTACGATCAATAGAAATTGTGTTCGTGAAAGTCTTTTGGAAAAATCATAGTGTTGACGAAGCTACATGAAAAATAGAAGATGATGTACGAGTCAAGTACCCCCATTTATTTCGGCTTACAGGTACTCACTTGAGTTAAATTGGGGGACCGGATTTTTATAAGGTAGGGATGATGTAATGTCCCATAACTTTAAAACAAGGACACAATGTTCATTTAGCATACTAATTAAGTCTTAAAAAAAAAAAGGGAAGTGAGATACAAAAAAAGGCCGAAGCCCACCAGATGAAAATCTGGCAAAAAGTAAAGAAGAAAAAAGGGGTTAAGGGGAAAGGGTACGCAACAGACAATAGAGAAAAGGGATTTGGGTGAAATCCTAATAAGCAAAAACTTTACAAAGAAGATAGAAGAAAAAGAAGGTTTTACTCTTGGTGCTTGTTCATAATCCTTCTAGCACAACCTCTTCTCTAGTTAAAAGGTTGACTTCTTTCTGCAATTTTGGTTGAATTGCTTCTTTTGTCTATGCAATATTATTAGGTTAGGATTTTTTTAAAGATTTAATACCTATGGGAAATATTATGGAAAATTTATATCTTTTTCTGGTTTTGACCAATTTGCTTAGAGTAGAAAAGAATCATATGTAAAGAAAAACAAAGAAAAAGCGAAGAAAAAAAATAGTGTAATAGTTTGGTTTATTCTTAAATGGATATATATATATTAAGAGTTAGTTTGATATTTCCCTGTAATGGAAAGAAACAAGAACTTGAGGTGTTCTTATAATTACTATTGAACAATCTATTAGATTGTTTTGCCGCACAAGATACAAGGAACAAAATTAAGTTTTGAGTAATAAATTAGGTGAGATAATATCAAATTTGCACTTTCAATTGTTTGAGTTGGAAGTCAAGATTCCGGAATACTAGTAAAGAAGTTGGAAAGGTTTGAAAATAGAAAAAAAGGAAAAAGAGAATTATATTTATTTAGAGAACATATTACGGAGTTGATGTGTAGTAACACTAGACTTATATTGATTTATAGATTTTACACAAATTGCGTGTTAGGATCAATGAAAAGTCGAGCTTTGGCTAGTAGGCATCAAGAAGTGAGTAGTAATCTTACCGTAATTTGTGTTTTCATAACTTGCATGATTTACACATAATTTTTAATATGAATATGTTACCGATTATTTTGAGTTACATTTGGGACAAGTCTTTTACTTTTTATGATACCTAAATAGTTATATGAGATGATTACCGTTGTAACGACTCGGCCGGTCATATTTCTTTCTAGAACCCCGTTCCCTCAAATAAGACTTCTTGTATGTACTTTTAGTGTTTTTTGATTTGCGAGGATGGTTAGTTTAAGATTTGGAAGGGTTCGAGTTGAAATCAGAACACTTGGTTCCTTAAGTTGGCTTTAAAAGGCTACGTTTGACTTCGGTCAATGTTTTGAGTAAACCACCTCGGAATCGGGATTTGATGATTCCATTAGGTTCCTATGATGATTTCGGACGTGGTAGTATGCTCGAATCGGGTTTTGGATGAGCCGTGAGCATTTCGGCGCCTAATATTAAAAGTTGGTTCTTTGAAGGTTTACAAGTTCTTTAAATTTGGTTTGGAGTGGGTTTTGGTGATATCGAGGTTCCAACAGAGTTCTGAAATCGGAAATAGTTTCCTAATGTAATTTAAGACTTACATGCAAAATTTGGTGTCATTCCTAGTTGATTTGATAGGAATCGGACGAGCGGAAGTCTTTTTAGAAGTTTTTGAGTTCATGAGTCAATCCATGCATTTTGGCGTCCGATTTGTAGTTTTTGATGTTATTTCCATGTTTTGATCACTCGAGCGAGTTTGTATGAGGTTATTATACTTGTGTGAGTAGTTGGTACGGAGACCCGAGGGCTCAGGGGAGTTTCAGACATTCAGAAGGAGTTGAAAACACTTCAGTTTTCTGGTGTTGAGTGCTGGTCCTGCAGGTCTCGCAAATGCGAGAAATTGTTCGCATTTGCAATCCTCGCATTTTCGAGAAAAGCTTTGAAATTGCGAAGAAGCTCAACTGGGGCAGTGTTCACATTTTCGACACTTTCGTCACATTTGCGAACTCAACCGCTGAAGCCCAGGGTTCGCATTTGTGAACCCAGTGTCGCAAATGCGACATCAGAGGCTTGTGCCCAGTTCATTTAATACCATTTATATCACTTTCTTTCATCTCTTGGGCCATTTTTGGAGCTTTTGGAAGATGGTTTTCACGTAACACTTTGAGGTAAGTAATTTCTACACAACATGAGTTAAATACATAGACTATGGGTAGATTAACATGTAAAAATTGGTGAAATCAAGGGTTTAAATGAAAACCTGGGTTTTGGGTAAAATTGGGATTTGACCAAAGAAAATAGTTATGGAATTTGATGAAAATCATATATTTATGTTCCTAAGTTTATGGGTAACAACTTTCTTCGAAAATTTTCGGAACCCAGGCATTTGGGCTTGGGGGTGAATTTTAAGAATCTTACATTTAGGGTTGGGTAACCTCTTGAATAGTTGGAATACAAACTCTTGAGTATGTATTGATTAGTTTATATATTATTTGATTAGTTTTGGATTGATTCGGCACCAAATTGAGGGTGTGAGCACATTCTTGGACCGGGGTAGGCCTTGAGACGAGGTAAGTCTCTTTTCTAACCTTATAAGAGGGAATTAACCCCATAGGTGAACTTAAATCAATATGAACTTCTATTTTCGTTTGTTGCTGCGGTAGCAAATGGTGTTCCTCTTTTCGTACCTTTGAATCCAGAAGTACCGGCGGAGGACCCCAGGTAATTTCTCAAGAACAATAGCTAAAAGGCCTGATACTACCATTTGGATTTGGAACCTACGTGTTGATGCTCATGATTTCGATAGTCATAGCTACGTACACACGATGTGATGAGAGTCCGTGTGTAGCTACTATTCATGCTTATGTCCGGGTAGATTCAGGCTTACACCATGCTTTGTTGATACCGTTTCTTGTTTATGCTTACTAGTTGTTAGATTAAAGCGGAAGTTGAAGGTTTCAATATTTTAAAGTGCCAAGTTAAATTTCTTATTTTTAAAAGGAATTGAAAAATAATACGATAAATTGAGAAAATCTATGTTCAACCGCTTCAAAAATATATTCTGCGAGCGGGGTAAATTTCCACTACTCTCATGGGAGCGGGTCGTTCACTTCAGCGGGATTTATTGATATATTATATGGTTTGGGCGTTCCACCCTCGACAGTGCACAGTATATTATTATGTATATTTGGATCGGGTCGTACGTCCTCAGCATAACTCATTCATAGAGATACTGAAATCCCTTTTTATATTTAATATTATTTCACAGACCTGAAAGGTGAAAGGAATAGATGAGAGAAATGATTTGGTTCTTACTTGAAAGAAGGATTGCTTACTTACTTCTTGTTTTGAGGTCTATTATCATTGTATATTTCATGCTTAATTAGAACTTCACATTATTATGTTTCTGTCCCATAGTAAGTGTCGAAGTCGACCCCTCATCACTAGTATTCGAGGTTAGACTAGATACATACTGGGTACATGTTGTTTATGTACCCACGCTACACATCTACACTGGATGTGCAGGATCTGAGGCAGGTGCATCTGGTTACCAGTCCATCGCGCACGCTTGACTTCTAGCTTGAGACTACATGGTGAGCTGCCCTTCCGAGCCGTTCAGCAATGGCCGGAGTCTCTCTGTTTTTTTTATATTTCTGTCTATTTCTTTTCAGACAGTAGACGAGTATTCTTTTGTATATTCTACTAGTAGCCCACATACTTGTGACACCAGGTCCTGGCACACACTAGTAGACTTATTATTTTGGATTTATTTTTATGACTTCGATTTGCACTGAGCTGCTTTCATTTAATTGCTTTACATCTGTAAATTGCTAAAACTTTTATCAAAGAGGAATGTTATTCACTTAACAAACATATTAAAAGTGGAAACCACTAGATTGATTAATGTTGGCTTTCCTAACAACAGTGTTGGGCGCCATCACGGCCTATAATGAAATTGGGTCGTGACAACATGGTACCAGAGCACTAGGTTCACGTATGTCTCACAAGTTATGGGCAGGCCTAATAGAGCTTTATGGATCGGTGAGAAGATGTTCGTACTTATCTTCGAGAGGCTATAGGGTGTTAGGATATTACTCTTTATTAATCTCCTATCGTGCACTCGATGGTGTACTAAGTTCTTTCTCTTATTCTCTCTTAGATGGTGAGAACGGGCGCAACAGACGTTCCAGGCCCGGGAGGAGCTGCTCCCCCTTTTGTAAGAGGTCGAGGCAGAGGTCGGGGGAGGACACCAGCCCGAGGTAGGTGAAAAGGATGAACCAGAGTTGCCCCAATTGTACCACAAGAGGATCCAGTGGAGGATCCCATTGTTGAAGAGCAGGCCGAGGTGCCCGCAGCAGAGCCAGCCCTGGTAGACCCAGGCTTTCAGGAGGTCACTACGTCGTAGTGCTGCGGTTCATGGATTCTATGACCCAGGCTGGTTTATTTCCAGCAGACCCAGCCACATCTCAGGCGGAAGGGGGAGCACAGACCCTTACTGCTTAGGCACCTAGGCATGCAACTGCCGTATATTAGTGCGAGGATCCTAGTCACATTAAGAGACATTACCCCCAGACTTCGGTGAAGGAAGTGCACCATAGTCAACAGCCCATGATTTCAGCTCCTGTAGCTGCACCAACCGTCCGGCCGCCCAGAGAAGGAGGGTGGGTGGGTAGGGGTTGTCCTAGAAGTGGAGGTCAGGCAAGCGGATGCCAGCCAGGTGGCGCTCCAGCCAGATTTTATTCTTTTTCGACCAGACCATATGCAATGGCCTCTGATGTCGTGATCACAGGTATTATATCTGTCTGCGGTAGGGATGCTTCAGTATTATTTGATCCAGGATCTACCTATTCGTATGTGTCATCTCTGTTTGCTCACTTTCTGGATATTCCTCGTGAGTCCTTGGGTACTCATGTCTATGTGTCCACTCCTATGGGTGATTTTGTTGTTGTGAATCGTATCTATCGGTCCTGTGTGATTAAATTATGTGGATACGAGACTAGAGCGGATCTTTTATTTCTTGATATGATTGACTTTGAGGTCATCATGAGCATGGACTGGCTATCTCCATATCACTCCATCCTTGATTTCCATGCCAAGATCGTTACCTTAGTAATGCCAGAGTTGCCTAGATTGGAGTAGAAGGGTTCGTCTGTCAGTACATCTAGTCGGGTTATATCTTTTATGAAGGCTCAACACATGGTCAAGAAGGGTTGCTTGGCTTATCTAGCCTATGTTCGGGATACTACTGCAGAGTCCCCGACGATTAATTCAGTGCCAGTAGTCCGGGAGTTCGCCGATGTGTTTCCTTCTAACCTACCAAGCATGCCACCAGATCGTGATATTGATTTCTTTATCAACTTGGCTCCAGATACCCAGCCCATATCTATCCCACTGTAGCGTATGGCTTCGAAAGAATTGAAGGAGTTGAAGGAACAACTTAAGAAGTTTCTAGCAAAGGAATTCACCAGGCCGAGTGTATCACCTTAGAGTGCACCAGTAGTATTTGTGAAGAAGAAAGATGGGACTATGTGGATCTGCATTGATTACCTCCGGTTGAACAAAGTCACCATTAAGAACAAGTACCTGTATCCGCGTATTGGTGATTTGTTTGAGCAGTTTCAGGGTGCTAGGTTGTTCTCTAAGATCGACTTGAGATCAGGGTACCATCAGTTGAAGATTCGGGACTCAAATGTTCTGAAGACTGATTTCCGTACTAGATATGGTCATTGTGAGTTTCTAGTGATATCTTTCGGTTTGACTAATGCCCTAGAAGCGTTTATGGACTTGATGAACAGGGTTTTCATGCCTTATATTGATTCGTTTTTTATTGTCTTCATTGATGACATTCTGATTTACTCACGTAGCATGGAAGAGCACAAGAAGTATTTAAGAGTGATGCTTTAGACCTTATGGGAACAGAAGCTATATGCTAAATTCTCCAAGTGTGAGTTTTGGATAGATTCTGTGGCATTCTTGGGGAATATTGTATCAGGTGAGGGCATTAAGGTGGATCCTAAGAAGATTGAGGCAGTTCAGAGTTGACCTCGTTCTACTTCGGCGACTGAGATCAGAAGCTTCTTGGCGTTATCAGGTTATTATCATCAGTTCGTAGAGGGCTTCTCATCTATTGCAGCACCTTTGACTAGATTGATCCAGAAGGGTGCTCAGTTTCGTTGGTCCGATGATTGTGAGGCGAGCTTCCAGAAGCTCAAGAAAGTTTTGACCACAACATTAGTCCTTGTGTTTCCTTCTAGTTCGGGGATGTATACTGTGTATTTCGATGCTTCACGTGTTGGCTAGGGTTGTGTATTGATGCAGGAGGGGAAAGTTATTTCATATGCTTCACGTCAGCTGAAGCCCCATGAGAAGAATTATCCTGTGCAGGATTTGGAGTTGGCCGCGATTGTTCATGCTCTTAAGATCTGGAGGCATTATCTATATGGGGTGTCTTGTGAGGTTTACACTGATCATCGCAGTTTGCAGCATTTGTTCAAGCAAAGGGATCTCAATTTGAGGCAGCGTAGATGGCTTGAGTTACTGAAGTATTATGACATCACCATTCTTTATCATCCGGGCAAGGCGAATGTAGTCGCGGATGCCTTGAGTAGGAAGGCAGAGAGTATGGGTAGCTTCGCATTCATTTCAGCAGAAGAGCGGCCACTAGCTTCAGACATTCAGCCCTTGGCTAATAGACTTATGAGGTTGGATATTTTAGAGCCCATCTGAGTTCTTTCTTACTTCGTTGCCCATTCTTCACTACTGGAGCAGATCAAGGCTCGACAGTTTGATGATCCGCGTATGTTGGTTCTCAGAGACACGGTACTACAGGGTAGTGCCAAGGAGGTTTCTATTGGAGAGGATGGTGTCCTATGACTTCAGGGTCGTCTATGTGTTCCTAATGTCGATGGCTTAAGGGAAAGGATTCTAGAGGAGACGCACAGTTCTCGATATTCCATTCATCCACGTGCTACGAAGAGGTATCGTGATTTGAGGCAACACTATTAATGGCGGCAGATAAAGAAAGACATAGTTGAGTATGTAGCTAGATGCCTAAATTTCCAGCAGGTTAAGTATGAGCACTAGAAGCCAGGAGGTCTACTCCAGCAGATCACTATACCTGAGTGGAAGTGGGAGTGCATTACTATGGACTTCGTAGTTGGGTTGCCGTGGACTTTGCGGAAGTTTGGTGTAGTTTGGGTCATTGTAGAAAGATTGACCAAGTCGGCACACTTCATTACTGTGATGACTACATATACTTCAGAGATATTGGCCAAGATTTATATCCAGGAGATAGTTCGGCTGCATGGTGTGCCTGTTTCCATCATTTCAGACAGGGGTCCTCAGTTTACTTCATATTTCTGGAGAGTAGTACAGAGTGAATTCGGGACCCGTGTAGAGCTTAGCACAGAATTTCATCCACAGACCGACGTGCAGTCGGAGCGGATAGTTCAGATATTGGAGGACATTCTCAGAGCATGTGTGATTGACTTTGGAGAACAGTGGGATCGGTTCTGTCCTTTGGCCGATTTTTCTTACAACAAAATTTACCAGTCTAGCATTGAGATGTCTCTATTCGAGGATTTATATGGTCAGCGATGTCGTTCTCCCATTGGGTGGTTTGAGCCCGTAGAGGCTAGGTTTTATGGTACGGATTTGGTGAAGGATGCCTTGGAAAAGGTATAGTTAATTCTGGAGCGACCTCGTGCAGCACAGTCTCGATAGAAGAGTTACGCGGATCAGAAGGTGCGTGACTTATGATATATGGTGGCAAGAAGGTTTTCTTGAAAGTCTCGTTGATAAAGGGAATCATGAGGTTTGGGAAGAAGGGCAACTGGAGCCCAAGTTTTATAGGCCCATTTGAGATGTTGAGGCGAGTTGGGGAGGTTGTTTATGAGCTTTCATTGCCTCCCAGTCTATCGGGAGTTCATCCGGTCTTCCATGTGTCTATGCTGTGGAGGTATCATCCCAATTTATCCCATGTGTTGGACTTTAGCACGATTCAGCTAGATGAGAGTCTAGGTTATGAAGAGGATCCAGTTGCCAGTGTTGATAGGCAGGATCGCCAATTGAGATCCAAGAGGATTTCTGCGGTAAAGGTTCAGTGGAGGGGCCAACAATTCGAGGAGGCGACTTGGGAGTACGAAGAGGACATGTGGAGACAATACCCACACTTGTTCATCACTCCAGGTATGATTTTAGACCCGTTCGAGGACGAACGTGTGTTTAAAAGGTGGAGAATGTAATGATCTGACTGGTCATTTTGCTTTCTAGAACCCCATTCCCCTAAATAAGACTCCATGTATGTGCTTTTACTGTTTTGTGACTTGCGGGGATGGTTAGTTTGAGATTTGGAAGGGTTCTAGTTGAATTCGGAACACTTGGTTCCTTAAGTTGGCCTTAAAAGGGTAAGTTTGACTTCAGTCAATGTTTTGAGTAAACGACCTCGGAATAGAGATTTGGCGGTTCCAATAGGTGTGTATGATGATTTCGGACATAGGTGTATGCTCGGATCAAGTTTTGGATGACCCAGGAGCGTTTTAGTGCCTAATATTGAAAGTTCGTTCTTTGAAGGTTTAGAAGTTCTGTAAATTTGGTTTGGAGCAATTTTTGGTGATATCGAGGTCCCAACGGATTTTTGAGATCGAGAGTAGTTCTGTAATGTCATTTAATACTTGCACGCAAAATTTAGTGTCATTCCGAGTTGATTTGATAGGAATCGAACTAGCAGAAGTCTTTTTAGAAGTTTTTGGGTTCATGAGTCAATCCATGCGTTTTGGCGTCCGATTCGTAGTTTTTGATGTTATTTCCCTATTTTGATCACTCGAGCGAGTTTGTGTGAGGTTATTAGACTTGTGTGGGTAGTTGGTGTGGATTGATAAGTAGGGATTTTAGCCTGTTATTTGCTCTTTTTTACTTAGGTTTTGGGCCAAAAATACGTGAAGGTATTCCCGGAAACTAACTTAATATGCTTGCTTGCAGGGTTTGTTCAAAATGATCCAAAGAATCCATAATCAACTCATAAAGGAGTCAAACTTGCACAAATCCAAGACTGAGAAAAGAGCGCAGAATGCGACATAAAAGTGTGGCTGCCTAAGTGTGAACGCTAAGGCGGCCATTAAGTCGCGGACTGCAAAGTGGAGATTCAGAGAAAGGGTTGTTGGGAACAGACATGAGCATTGAGAGCGACAGAAAGAAGCGTCCGCGAAGTTATTAGCGCGGCCATAGTTGGTATTCCGCAGACCGCATTTGCCATAGTGTATGACGTTCACAATTTATGCAACAATGAGAAGGGCGGTCCACGTTATAATTACGTGGCTGCGAAAGACACTCTCTCGTCTCGGTGAATATTGTGCGGTCCGCGAAATGAAGCTCAGCCCATTCCCAGTTGTGAAGAAGCAGGGACCGCGCTCAATATTACGCGACCGTGAAAGCCCAAGTGCGGACGCGGTCAGAATTACATGGCTGTGAAACCTCCGCATGGGTATTTTTGTCTGAAAATTTTAGTTTAGTATAAATAGACCTTTTTGTCAATTTTAAGTTAAGTTTAGTTTGGAAGAGCACGTGAACGGCTGGTTTTTCCCTTTTTGGGCAATTTTGTAGTAGATTTACCTTCAAACTTTAAATTTTCATCTTCTACTTTAATATTATGGATTATATTTCATCTTTATCTTTGATTTCTGTTGTTATTATGAGTAGCTAAACCCCATAGCTAGGGTTGTGGCCCTCCAACCCTAGTGTGGGTATTTTATGGGTCTTTAATTTTAGGGCTTAATTGTTTACAGGTGAGTGATATTTAGCATAATTCATACTAGGATTGTAGAATTAGTGGTTGCAAACACTGATTCTAGCCTTTATGACTTAGGGTCTTCTTGAGAAAGATAGACTAAGTCTAGGAAATTTAGTCTAACAAGGAATTGGGGTGAACTCAAGAGATTGATAGCCCCAATTAAAGGGTTAAATCTAGAGATGGTAATACCCGACTTGAACTAATATCACGTGTATTGCATGAGCACCCATTTGGACTTGAGAAAGCCAAATTGGGATAAGTCACTCAAACTACCGAGAGGTATATAGTGAGTACTTGTGTGTGATGGTTATATCACGAACCCAATCAAAAAAATCTTGCCCTAGATTCTCGATACCCGTTAAGTATCCACCTAGGCGGAAGTCACTATGCTAGTCCTTTTAAACACTTGAAAACTATAACCAAAAATACTGCACTTAGCTTTAATCTTAGCATACAATAGAAATTGAAGTAGAAGTATAATCATCACAATCATGTTTGGAAGTGCAATTAGGAACAACACACGCATCTAGATTTAGTTAGATACCTAATTCCAAATCAATTAACTCCATGTGGAAATCGATCCCGACCTTGTTGGGTAAAACTGTATTGACCATCCTCACTACTCTATAGTGGTGTAGATTTGGAACTGATCAATTTTTGGCACCGTTGCTGGGAAGTTAGACGGTTTTATCTATCTATCTATCTAACTATTTGTGTGTTTTGTTTTTCTTTCCTTCCGTTTTTCTAACTTTTGTGTGTCAATTGCTTTACGTACCAAATGGCTCAAAATGATGCTCTCAAAAATATTCCTTTGGGGGAGGGGGTAGATGAAAATGATGTGGATGAGGTTAATCTAGAACCTCAAGTCCAAAGAAGAGGCCGTCAGGCTAATGACAACGTGCCAAACCCTCCCCCACCTCCTCCAAGGGCAGCGCACCGGGTGCTACCCATTGAAGGCTACGCAAGTGCAATTGTCCCTCCCCGGATTCGGCTGGGCAATTTTCAAATAACCAATGTCATGCTGACTCTATTGGAGCAAAGGGATTTCTTCATCGGATCTCCCCATCAGAGTGCATATAAGCATCTCAAAGGTTTTGTAGACATATGTTGTGGGAGCAAGCAGACGAATGTATCTCAGGGCTCTCTGAGATTGAGACTTTTCCCATTTTCACTTATAGGGAAAGCTTTGGACTAGCTTGAGAGGCTACCCAACCATTCCATCACCACTTGGGATGAGTTGGCTAATAAGTTCATACCAAAATTTTTCTCTCCGGGTCATATGGCAGTATTACGGGATGAGATCTTAGCCTTTAAACAAGATCCAAATGAACCCTTACATGAAATCTGGGAGCGGTACCGGACAATGGTAAAAGAATTCCCTAACAATGATATGGAAGAAGCAATGATCCAACAAACATTTTAGAGGGGTATCAACACAACCAACCAGTGCGTGGTGAATCAGCTAGCAGGGGAAAATTTCACAAAAGTGCCTTATGCCGATACATGTGACATATTAGATGAGATGGCTGACACCTCCTCAGCTTGGCAAAGTCGCACAAATATTCCGTAAGGTGACCCTAATGTCATCCACTTCACAAGGAACTTCATGATCATGGACAAGCCATAGTAGAGTTGACAACTACTATGAACCAGTTAGCGAAGGCTCAGCTTCAGCAAGTTTAGGGGCCAAAGCAAGTAAACGCCATGGAAGGGGTGAATCTAATGGTCAACAAGAGGAGACAGCATGGTCAACAAGTGCAAAACAATCAAGATCAATATGAGCTAAGTGGCAGTGGTTACAATCAAGATGATTTGTATGATGATTATAGTGAGGAAGTTTTATATGCCAATAACAACCAAGGTCAACGGAGCAATGCTCCAAATCAACAATGGAGATCACAAGGGAACAATCAAAACTGGGGAAACCAAGGCCAAGGCAATTGGAATAGTGGAAACAACAACAATCCGAACAATTGGGGGAACAACAACCAAAAATGGGGGAATCAAGGAAATAACCAAAGTAATTGGGATGGTAACAACAATAATGATTGGGGAGGCAATGGAAACCAAGGGGGTTGAACTAATAATAACCAAAGGAACCGGGCGTCGGGCTTTCAAAGACCCCTGATGTATCAACAACCCAACAATCCGCAACCATATCCATCGCAAGGGAAAAGTTCTTCAAACAATGAGATGGAGTGGATAGAGAGTATGTTCAACCAGATGATGGAAAGGAATGCCGACTCTGATGCCCAAATAGCTTCCCATACCACTTCAATCCGTATCTTGGAAGTACAAATGGCTCAATGTTCTCAAGCATTGAATACTCACCCTAAGGGGACACTACCAAGTGATACGTTAGTACACCCGAAGGGTGGGAAAATTACTGGCCAGGCTATGGCAGTGACAATAAGAAGTGGTAGAGGTAGAGATGCAAGTTCCTCTAATCCAAAGAAGATTGTGAGTGATGATATTATGTTGCAAGAAGATGATGAGATTCAAGCCAATTATGAGAATGTGAATGATGAAGTGAGAATTGATATTGATGACAACTTGGAGGAGACACAAAATCATGTGAACCCGTCTAGGGAACACGTGATAGACATACTAGAAACAGTAGTGCCAAAATCCAAGGCCCATTTTCCAAGGCCTCCTCCATCGTATCCTCAAAGGCTTTCCACGCAAAATAAAAAAAATCAATTCAAGTTTATTGAGATGATGAAAACTTTGTCAATCAATGTGCCCTTGGTGGAAGATCTAGAGCAAATGTCGGGATATGCCAAGTTCATGAAGGACTTGGAAACCAAGAAGAGATCTATGAATTGTGAGACCATCAAAATGACTCATCAAGTGAGTGCCATTGTGCACTCCATGGCTCTAAATCTAGAAGATCCCGGTGCCTTTACAATTCCATGCAGCATTGGTGGTGTCGATTTCGTAAAAGCCTTGTGTTATTTGGGAGCAAGTATTAATTTGATGCCATATTTGGTGTTCAAAACATTGGGTATTGGGCAACCGAGAGCTACTTCCATGAGATTGAAAATGGCGGATCGGACAATGAAGAGGCCGCCTGGGATTATTGATGATGTTCTAGTAAGGGTCGACAAGTTTATACTGCCAGCAGACTTTGTGATTCTCGAATGCGAAGTTGACTATGAGGTGTCGAACATACTGGGGAGACTTTTCCTAGCAACAGGGAAGGCATTGGTTGATATGGAAGCAGGGGAACTCACCTTCCGGGTGTGCGTTGAAAAAGTTGTATTCCACGTGTGCAAATAAATGAGGCAACCTAATAGCAACGAAGTTTGCTCTTTTGTGGATCTTATAACGGAGGTGATTGTTGATGACACGAGTGCTATGATCAATGTGGAGGACCCTTTGGAAGCTGTGTTGTTAAACCATGAGGATGATAAAAAGGAAGGCTTGGTTGAATGTGAAAATTCCTTGCAAGGAACGTGATCCTACTCATATGGGTCCCTTAAAATTTCCTTGGATTTGGAAAATCGGAAGACTTCACCAACAAAGCCCTCAATTGAGGAGCCACCAACATTGGAGTTGAAGTCGTTGCCTCCACACCTCAGCTAAGAATTCTTAGGCCCTTCTTCCACATTACCTATTATTCTTTCTTCTTGCTTGACGAAAGTGCAGGTAGACTCCACCCTTGCGGTACTTCAAAGAAGGAAAAAGGCAATTGGATGGACTTTGGCTGACATTCGGGGTATAAGACTCGCCTTTTGCATGCACAAAATTGTAATAGATGATGATGCCAAACCCTCTGTGAAACATCAAAGGAGGTTGAATGAGGCCATGCAAGAGGTCGTCAAGAAGGAAATTATCAAGTGGCTAGATGCAGGGGTTATGTACCCCATTTCGGATAGTTCATGGACTTCGCCGGTACAATGTGTGCCAAAGAAGGGGGGTATGACCCTGATCAAGAATGATAGAAATGAATTAGTCCCCACCAGATCTGTAACCGGTTGGAGTGTATGCGTGGATTATATAAACCTGAACAAAGTGACCCGCGAAGACCATTTTCCATTGCCCTTTCTTGCCAAATGTTGGATAGACTTGACGGGCGTGCCTACTATTTTTTTTTGTATGGGTACTCAGGGTAAAACTAGATTCTCATTTCTCCGGAAGACCAAGATAAAACCACCTTCACATGTCTGTATGGCACATTTTCATTCTCACGGATGCCGTTTGGTTTGTGTAATGCACTAGCTACCTTTCAGCGGTGTATGATGGCAATATTTACGAATATGGTGGAGGACATCCTCGAAGTGTTCATGGATGATTTCAGTGTTGTGGAGGACTCATTTGAATAATGTTTGGATAATCTTGACAAAGTGTTAGCCCGATGTGGAGAGACAACCCTAGTGCTTAATAGGGAAAATGCCACTTTATTGTTGAGGAGGGCATCAAAGAACGGTATTGAAGTGGACAAAGCGAAGATTGAAGTGATTTCAAAAATCCCTCCTCCTACTTCCATCAAGGTAGTTAGGATCTTTCTTGGGCACGCGGGGTTCTACCGAAGTTTCATCAAAGATTTCTCAAAATTGGTGAACCCCTTGTGCAAGTTGTTGGAAAAGGATGCAAAGTTTGTGTTCAATGATGATTTCATGAAATCTTTTGAGCTTCTCAAGTATAAATTGATACCGCTCCCATCATTACCGCACCCAATTGGAGCTTACCATCTGAGCTCATGTGCGGGGCTAGTGACATTGCGGTAAGAGCGATTTTGGGGCAAAGGATCAACAAGATGTTTCATTCGGTCTATTATGAAAGCAAAATGATGAATGATTCCCAAGTAAATTATACGGTGATTGAGAAAGAGTTAATAGCCAATGTCTTCTCCATGGAAAAGTTCAGGCCATATCTCATGGGTGCCAAAGTGATTGTGGACACCGATCACGCGGTACTTCGTTACTTGATGACCAAAAAGGACTCTAAGGCTAGGTTGATGAGATGGGTTCTTCTGCTTCAAGAGTTTGACCTTGAAATCATTGATCGAAAAGGCAGTGAGAATCAGGTATCGTACCACTTGTCTCTCTTAGAAGAGGAGGGGAGGCCCCATGATGGCCTCGAAATTAATGATTCATTTTCGGATGAACAACTCCTCTCCGTGTCTTTGCATGGTATGCCTTGGTTCGCTGATGTGGCTAACTTTCTTGTGACCGGCATTGTATCGAGTGAGCTCTCTTCTAACCAAAGGATAAAGCTTAAACGTGATAGCTTGGATTATTATTGGGACTAGCCATATCTTTTCAAGATTTGCAATGATGGTGTGATCCGGAGATGTGTTCCGGAAGAGGAGAAAATGAGTATCCTTGATGCTTGTCATTCATATCCCTACGGTGTCATCATGGTGGGGCGAGAACTGCTACAAAGGTTCTTAGCTGTGAATTTTATTAGCCTACCCTGTATAAAGATGCTAGTGAGCTTGTCAAGAGGTATGATGAGTGACAAAGAGCTGGTGGAATTTCGAAGAAGGATGAAATGCCTCTCACCACTATTCTTGAGATTAATATTTTTGACATGTGGGGCATCGACTTCATGGGGCCATTCGTGAGTTCATGAGGTAACACTTACATTATGGTTGATGTTGATTATGTTTCCAAGTGGGTTGAAGTTGTGGCTTTTCCCAACAATGAGGCACGGAGTGTGGTGGCGTTCTTAAAGAAAAATATCTTCACAAGGTTTGGCACCCCCAAGGGCGATCATCAGTGATGGGGGTTCTCATTTTTGCAAAAAGGCTTTCGATACTTTAATTTCTATGTATGGTGTCAATCATAAGGTGTCAACCCCTTATCACCCCCAAGCTAGTGGACAAGTTGAGGTCTCCAACAGGGAGATAAAGAGCATATAATCCAAGACTGTCAATGCAAACCGGACTGATTGGTCAAGGAAACTTGATGATGCTTTGTGGGATTATAGAACTGCGTACAATACTCCAATTGGTATGTCTCCGTACTGGTTGGTATTTTGGAAAGCATGCCATCTTCCAGTTGAACTAGAGCACAAGGTCATGTGGGCACTGAAGAAGCTAAACCTTGAATGGGATATAGCTGCAAATCTCCGGGTACAGCAACTAAATGAACTTGATGAGTTCTGGTTCCATGCTTATTCCATCTCGTCCTTGTATAAGGATAAGATGAAGTACCTACATGATAAATATGCCCGGAACAAAGAGTTCAAGGAGGGTGACCCTTTTGAAATGGTTACGACTGTTTCCGGGAAAACTCAAGTCAAAATGGAGTGACCCTTTTGAAATGGTGCATGTAACTCCATTTGGTGCTCTTGATTTGAAAAATAAAAATGGTGAAATCTTCAGAGTTAATTGGAACCGAGTGAATCACTACCTTGGCAAGTTCGATGACAGCCACGTGGTGGCCTTCATCAATTTCAAATGATGATGGTAATATGCATCGTGTCGAGACGTTAAATCAAGCGCTTCTTGAGAGGCAACCAATGTGTTTTTCTTTCTTTTTGATTTTCTTCTTAGATTAGGCATTATTTTGGACTAACTAGTTGTGAAGTTTGTGTAGGAATTGGTTGTGCAGTGCAGGACTTTGACAGGAAAATTTGGCTAAGTGTGGAAATTTTACGGACTGCGCCTAAAGTTTCGTGGTTCGCGCTAGCATTTTGCGGGAGCACCTTTTGTCCATGGACGTGTACTTGATAAGATCAAAAATACCAACTCTCTGAAGTTGAGTTCGTGTCCGCGTTCGCGTTCATAATTTGGTGGACCACGGTAAATTTCGTGGACGTGCCCGTTATTCCGTCGACCGTGCCTAGGTTATTGCAGCAGCCCTTTTGTGATGACCCAAGGGGTAATTTTATAAATTAAGACTCCGTTCATAGCTCATTCGCCTTAAAAATATTAATTTTTACCTCGATTTGCGTGCGCAATCCGGGCGTGAAACCGAAAAGCTTTTATGTGAAAATATAAAAAATAGTAACTTCTAGAGTTAAAATTTGGTTTTAGTTTACTTTAGTAAACGGACTCGGATCCATATTCCGACAATCCAGGGAGGTCCGCAGTAAAATATGGGACTTAGCCATATGCCCCAAATTGAATTTCAAAGTCCCTAGCCTTAGAAAATATTTTTTTAAGAAAATTGTTCTGCTGGTTAATTCAAGAAATAAAGAAATAAAATAATATGTGAAATTGGTTATATCGGGCCCGTATTTTAGTTCCGGAGCTCGGAACAAATTCGTTATGTTATTTAAGTCCTATCTGCGAAATTTCATGAGAATCAGAGTTGATTTGATGTATTTCGAACATCCGGTTGAAAAGTTAGAAATTTGAGTGCTCTTGAGGAAATCTTGAGTTTTGAGGTTAAATTTGTAGATTTTGATGTTATATTTATGATTTGGTCGCACAAGCAAGTCCGTATGATATTTGTAGAGTTGCGTGCATGTTTGGTTTGGAGCCCCGAGTGCTCGGGTGAGTTTCGGGTAGGGTACGGAGTGTCTAGACCTAGAAAAATACCCCAACAGCTGAACATCTGGTATTGCAGGCCTCAGATCTCGCAAATGCGAGATCGGGCTTCGCAATTGCAAAGACAATGGCCAGCCTCAGATCTCGCATTTGCGAGGTCTTGGATCGCAAATGCGAAGTGCCACTTTGTCGCAAATGCGATTTTTTTTATCGCATTTGCTAAAAACCCCGGAAATCCCAGGGTTCGCAAATGCGTACTCCAGTTCCCAAATGCGAGACCCGCAACCTGTTATATCAGATTTTTGACGGGTTTTTCACTTCTTTTTCAATTCTCTCAAATACTAAACCTCCATAGGCGATTTTCCAAAGACCTAAACTTCTCCAAATCATTAGTAAGTGATCTCTAACTAGTTCCTTTCATTCCTTAACAACTTTTAACAAGATTACAAAGAAATACTAGAGTTTTCACGCTAAGAATTGGGTTTTTGGGTAGAACTTAGGAATTTCAAAATTTGGGGAATTGGACCTCGAATTGAGGTCGGATTCCAATACCAATTGCATATTCGAGATCGAGGGAGATTGGGTAAACGGGTATTGGTCCGAACCTCAGGTTTAGACCAAGCGGGCCCGGCGTCAATTTTTGTATTTTGATAAGAAAACATAGGAAAATCATAGAGTTTCATTAAAGTTGATTCATTTAAGCGATAATTGATGATATTGAACCAATTGTGATTAGATTCGAGCGGGTTAGAGACAAATTCTAAAGGAAAGGTCATGCTAGAGCAGTGATTGCCTGCGGAATTGAGGTAAGTGTTGTGTCTAACATTAGCTTGAGGGGATAGGTATTGTATGACTACTTATTACCTGTTTATTTGCTAAATCCAATGTATAGGTGAGGTGACGAGTACCTATACGTTGTGGTCAGGTCATACCATGCGAATAAATGCTATTTCTTGTTATTCTGGTTGTCTTAAAGCCTATCATATGTGATTATTGTTGTTAGTGAAATGTTGAGAGATTAGTATTTGATTCCACCGAGATGATTATTATTCTGAATCCCGAGTTGAGATTGAAATATTAGATGGTGATAGAAATTATGAGGAAATATTGTTTCTTGTGAAATCCCTTTTTCATGTTATTGATGATTTGATTAGATTGTGAGAAAGAGTGTAAAGCACGAAGGGTGATGTCGTGCATGACATAATTATATTGGGAGGAAGAGTGTAAAGCACGAAGGGTGATGCCGTGCATTCTTAATTATAATCTGGTGAGGATGAGAGTAAAAGCACTAAGGGTGATGCTGTGTATTCTATTTATTATTTGATGAGGCTGAGAGTAAAAGCACGAAGGGTGATGCCGTGCAAGTTCCATTTCTATTATTAATTGCTAATATTATTGTTGATCACTGTCTGTGCTTGTCTTATTGTTATCCCCATTCCTTATGAAAAAACAAGGAAAACTTCCTCATCGCATGCTCCCTTCCCATTAATTGCTGGTTACATTCTTTAATTGACATTATTACTTGTCACGACCAAAATTTTCCCTCCGTTGTATATCATGATGGCACTTAGTCTTAAGGACTAGGTAAGCCTACTTTCATGGAATAGCAACAATAATAAATAAAATATAATATTTTTCTAAAATAAATAATTCTTTATACATTGCATATTTCCAAAAATTCAGTAGTACAAGTCATAATCTATATAAAGAGTTTTACTACAACTTCTAAATACAATTGTTGAGGGGTAAGTGAAAAAAGTGTAAATATAAAATAGGAAGGTGAATCTGAAGCCTGCGAACGCAGCAGCAGGTTACCTGAGTCTCCTCAGCAAGAGTCCGCACAGCTACTAACAATCAATACATGGATCTGCACAAAACGTTGTGTAGAAGTGTAGAATGAGCACACCACAGCGGTGCCCAGTAAGTATTAAGACTAACCTCAGTGAAGTAGTGACGAGAACTAGTCAAGACACCCACTAGTCTAATAAATCAAAGGAATAAATATAGGAATGACAGGGCATGACACCTATCTAATGACTACACAAATAGTTAACAACATAACAACTGCAATGCGGAAGGAAATACAGCAATTAACAATGGAACATAATAAAAATACACAGAAGGATGGACAGGAACACAGCCCAAGTCCGGAAATCACAACACAATAAGGACAAGTAGTAACTCAACAGTGCATTAGTCTCCACAAGGCCTTGGCCACAAATACCATTAAAATGGTCAAATCTTCGAGTGTAAACTTTCACCCGCAATTTTCAATTTTGAAAACTTTAAGGTAAGATCCTTTTTAAAGGGGAAATTCTTTTGAAATATAATTTTCCCAACAGATGTCTCTCAGACATAATTTTCTTCAAGATCAAAGCTTTTCAAATATATTTTTCCAAAGAAAGTGTCCTTAAAACATAGTTTTTCTGCAACATAAACATTTTTGAAATATCCTTTTTCCAAAGGAATATCCTGCAACATAGTTTTATTCACGATAATTGTTTTTCAAATTGGACTTCCCAAATAATTGTCTCCCAAACATAATTCCTTTGATAAAATATACAGGAATCCCGTCCCGTAGTCCCAAACTCATCACACAATACAGAGGATCTCCCGGAATACGTCTGTAGTCCCAAAAATCAATATGCAGTACAGGGGAAAAGCTCCTGGAATACGTCTGTAGTCCCAATTTAAATATGAAGTATAGGGGGAAAGCTCTCGGAATACGTTCGTAGTCCCAATTAAATATGAAGTACATGGGAAAAGCTCCTGGAATACGTCCGTAGTCCCAATTTAAATATGCAGTACAGGGGGAAAGCTCTCAGAATACGTCTGTAGTCCCAATTTAAATATGCAGTACAGGGGGAAAGCTCCAGGAATACGTCTGTAGTCCCAATCTAAATATGCAGTACAAGGGCAAAGCTCCCGGAATACGTCCCCCGATTTAAATATGCAGTACAGGGGGAAAGCTCCTAGAATACGTCCGTAGTCCCAATTTAAATATGTAGTACAGGGGGAAAGCTCCTGGAATACGTCTGTAGTCCCAATTTAAATATGCAGTACAGGGGGAAAGCTCACGGAATACGTCCGTAGTCCCAATTTAAATATGTAGTACAGGGGGAAAGCTCCTGGAATACGTCTGTAGTCCCAATTTAAATATGCAGTACAGGGGGAAAGCTCACGGAATACGTCCGTAGTCCCAATTTAAATATGTAGTACAGGGGGAAAGCTCCTGGAATACGTCTGTAGTCCCAATTTAAATATGCAGTACAGGGGGAAAGCTCACGGAATACGTCCGTAGTCCCAATTTAAATATGCAGTACATGGGGAAAGCTCCTGGAATACGTCCGTAGACCCAATTTAAATATGCAGTGCAACAACCAAAGACAACAACTACAGCATGGCAGAAGACTCATAAGTGTAGAATGAGAACACCACAACGGTGCTCAGTAAGTATCAAGACCAACCTCAGTGAAGTAGTGAGGAGCACTAGTCAAGACACCCACTGGTCTAATAAATCAACAGGCATAAATATAGGAATGGCAGGGCATGACACCTATCTAATGACTACACAACATAGTTAACAACATATGAACTGCAATGCGGAAGGAAATACAGCAATTAACGGTGGAACATAATAAAAATAAACAGAAGGATGGACGGAAACACAGCCCAAGTCCGAAAATCACAACACAATTAGGACAAGTAGTAACCCAACACTGCATTAGTCTCCACACAAGGCCTTGGCCACAAATACCATTAAAATGGTCAAATCTTCGAGTGTAAACTTTTACCCGCAATTTTCTAAAATACAAACTTTAAGGTAAGATCCTTTTTAAAGGGGAAATTCTTTTGAAATATAATTTTCCCAACAGATGTCTCTCAGACATAATTTTCTTCAAGATCAAAGCTTTCCAAATATATTTTTCCAAAGAAAGTGTCCTTAAAACATAGTTTTTCTGCAACATAAATATTTTTAGAATATCCTTTTTCCAAAGGAATGTCCTTCAACATAGTTTTATTCAGGATAATTATTTTTCAAATTGGACTTTCCAAATAATTGTCTTTCAAACATAATTCCTTTGATAAAATCTACCGGGATCCTGTCCCGAACTCATCACACAATACAGAGGATCTCCCGGAATATGGTCGTAGGCCCAATAATCAATATGCAGTACAGGGGAAAAACTCCCGGAATACGTCCGTAGTCCCAATTTAAATATACTGTACAGGGGGAAAGCTACCGGAATACATATGTAGTCCCAATTTAAATATGCAGTACAGGGAGAAAGCTCTCGGAATATGTCTGTACTCCCTATTTAAATATGCAGTACATGGGGAAAGCTCTCGGAATACGTCTGTAGTTCCAATTTAAATATGCAATACAGGGGTAAATATCTCGGAATACATCTTTAGACCCAATTTAAATATGCAGTACAGGGGGAAAGCTCCCGGAATACGTCTATAGTCCTAATTTAAATATGCACTACAGGGGGAAAGCTCCCGGAATACGTCTGTAGTCCCAATTTAAATATGCAGTGCAACAACAAAAGACAACAACTATAGCACGGCAGAAGACTCGTACATAACTTCATAACTTCAGTTAAGACCAAAAATAATTATAGGATGAGATGAAGATAATTACAATTTAAGATAAGCAGTTAAGAGGATCTAGCATGACACTAAAAAGGAGTCAATTCTTCATATAAGTTAATTAGGAGTCAGATAGGCAAGAGGAGTAAATCCAAAAGTAGGAAATCCTACATTTAGGCAAGTAAAGATGAAACTAGAAATTTGGAAATTCAATCATGCCAAGAACAATTCATACTCAGCTAATATAAGGACCTAAGATTCCAAAAAGGCAAATTTCCACAAATAAGTTCGAGCACGCACTCGTCACCTCGCGTACACGGACTACAAGCAACATAGAAGACTCAAATCCTAAGGGGAAATTCCCCCACACAAGGTTAGGCAAGATACTTACCTCAAGCGCTCAAATCAAACTTGAAAGCACGTTCTTGCCACGAGTATCCGACTCCAAATGGCCCAAATCTAATCAAATCAATAGCATCGGGTAAATAATACTACAAGCAACTAGTTTAACTAATAAATTTGAAGCTAAGACGCGAAATTAGTAAAATTTCCCAAAAATTCCCCCGGGCCCACGTCTCGGAAAAGAGTTAAAGTTTCAATTTTAGAACACCCATTCAATCACAAACTCACTCGAACAAGAATCATCGAAAACCGACATCGAAATCTCATTCAAATCTCGAATTTCTATTTGGGGAACCTTCCTCCCATTTTCATGATTTTTCACCCTAATTCATTGATTATATTGAAGAAATTGCTATAGATTAATGATTAACAAGTGAAATAAGGTTAGGAATCGCTACCTATGAGTCTTCTCCTCAAAACCCACTCAAAATCGTCAAATCCCAAGCTCCAAATTGATTTTAGAAGTTATGAAATCAAGCCCTCGATTTTTCTTATTTCTTCCCAGCGCTGCTCGCACCTGCGCTTCCAGGACCGCACCTTTGGTCCCGCTTCTGCTACCTGGGCTCCGCATCTGCAGAAATCACTAATCCCCTCAAACTTTGCATCTACGGCACTTTCCTCGCAGATGCGCCTCCGTTTCTGTGGTCCATGAGACGCACATGCGACCACTGACCACTAAGCCTAAAACCGCACCTGCGACTCCTCCCCTCACTTCTGCGGAATCGCACCTGTGGTCCCACATCTGCAGGTGTGTAAATGACAGGTTCAGCAACACTAGCAATAGCCTAAGCCCAAAATTCTTCCCGTTGCGCATCCGAAACACACCCGAGGGCCCCGGGACCTCAACCAAAACCACCAACCAGTCCTAATACATTATCCCAACTTAGTCGATCCTTCCAGACACATCACACAACATCAAAATCGCCAATTATGCATGGATTCAAGCCTAAGAACTTATGAAATTTCCAAAATCTACAACCGATGTCGAAACACGTCGAAACTAGTCCGAATGACCTCAAATTTTACACACAGGTCATAAATGACACTACAGACCTACAGTCACTCTCGGAATTCCATTATGGGCCTTATATCTTCACCTATCGGCCGAAATCGCCGAAATTCTAACTTTCGTCAATTCAAGCCTAAATCTACTACAGGCCTCGAAAACACAATCCAGACACGCGCCTAACCCCTAAATCACCCAACAGAGATAAAGGAGTCTACGGAATTCCATTCTGGGTCCGTCTTTACACAGTTCCAACTACGGTCTGATTTCTAAAGCTTAAACTCATATATAGGGACTATGTGACCAAAAAATCTTTGAATTTCGACACTAATCATTTAGACAAGTCCCATAAGAAGATAAAAGTGGAGGAAGCAGTTATTAAGGGATCGAGCCGCTAACTCTCAGAATGACCGACCGGGTCGTTACATTCCTGTTACCATGTTTTTGATTTCCAGGTTTTATGTAGTTTCTTGTCCTAGCCTCGTCACTACTTTGCGGAGGTTAGGATCGGAACTTACACAGTACATGGGGTTGGTTGTACTGATACTACACTCTGCACTCTTTTATGCAGATCCAGGTACCGACCAGCGTTAGGAGATCCTAGTAGCCGATATCATCATTCAGAGAAACGAGGTAGATCTGCTGGAGTCCGCAGATTCCTAGAGTATTCTCTTAGTTTTATAGAGACTGTTTTATTACACTCAAAACAGATACATTATTTCTTTCAGACCATGATTTGTAGTATTTGTAGTAGTTCATGAATTGTGACACCAGACCCTGGGGTAACGTCATAGTTATATATTTAGTTTGTGGCTCGATTTATTCATTCATTTATTATTTTATTCGTGACAAGGCATGCTTTTGAAATTTTTGGATTTAGTTTATTTTAATTGTCTTATTGCGTCTAAGTAAATATTCGAAAGAAAATGCTTAATTAATTTCTAACACTGACTTGCCTAGAAATTATTGTGTTAGGTGCCATCACGATCCCGCAGGTTGGGGAATTTGGGTCGTGAAAAGTTGGTATAAGAGCCCTAGGTTGCATAGGTCTCACAATTCACGAACAAGCTTGATAGTGTCTGAAGGATCGGTACGGGGACGTCTGTACTTGTCTCTCAGAGGCTAAGAAGTTAGGAACAAACTCAGTTTTTATTTCTACTCTGTCGTGCGATTCTTGATATCTCAAAAATACTGATTGAAACTCTTCTATTCTCTCGCAGATGGCGAGAACACGTGTTTCTTCTTCCGTTAACCAACAATCCGATCTTCCAGCAGCAGCAGCTCCTATTAGGGGCAGAGGCCGAGGCCATGTCAGGGGCTGAGGTAGGGGAAGGACTCAGCCTGTTGCTCATACTGCAGCCCCAGCTACGGAGCCCCAGATTGAGATTGTTGGGGGGCTCCAGCTCAGATCGTTCCAGCTGGACCAGCTCAGGTTCCGGAGAGGTTTATTGCTACCCCGGTACTTCAGGATGCTTTAGTCCAATTAGTGGGCCTTATGGAGAGTGTAGCCCAGACTGGAGCACTCCTTGTTGCAGCAGCCGCATCTCAAGCTGGAGGATGGGTCCAGACTCTTGTTACCTACACCCTTCAGATTTAGACCCCAGCAGCCAACCCAGTTGGGGTAGTTCAGACAATTGTTGCAGCCCCGATTGCTGAGGGGGCAGCTATGACTTCCAATGTTTTGTGGAGATTGTACAGGTTCATCAAGCTTTTCCCTGTTCACTTCAGTGGTGCTACTTCAAAGGATCCCCAGGAATATCTGGATAGCTGTCATGAGGTACTTCGGAATATGGGTATTTTGGAGACCAATGGGGTCGATTTTGCTGCGTTTCAATGACTGGTTCCCCAAGAAATGGTGGAGGGGTTATTTGTTGACTAGACCAGTTGGGTCACCCTCTTTGACTTGGGATCAGTTTTCTCACCTATTTTTGGAGAAATTTTTGCCTATCACTACTAGAGAAGAGAAGCATGGTCAGTTTGGTGTCTTCAGCAGGGCGGCATGACAGTTAACCAATATGAGAATCGCTTTGTGGATATGGCTCGGCATGCTATTTTTTTATTTCCCACATAGAGGGAGAGGGTTAGGAGATTTATTGAGGGCCTTGCGTAGCCCATTAGTATGCAAATGGCCAAAGAGATAGGGACTGAGATTTCTTTTCAGGATGCAGCTAATGTGGCCAAAAGGGTTGAGTCGGTTCTTGGGATAGGAGGTCAGGGACCAAACAAGAGACCTCGCCATTCCGGTGGTTTCAGTGGTGCCTCATCTGGAGGCGGGGTTAGTTTCAGCAGAGGCCATTCTTCCAGGCCATTCCATTCAGCACTTCAGGCTTCACATGGTACCCAGGTGGTCGCGATTCTTATATGACTTCTTCTACTCAGCCAGTCTGCAGTGCACCATCAGCTCCTATCAGTGCACTTCCTCTCCAGAGTGTTCAGGGTGGTTATACTACTCGGCAGGGTCATTTCGCCGGCCAGTAGTCTCAGAAGCCGAGGTCTTGTTACACTTGTGGTGACCCAAAGCACATTGCCAGATATAGTTCGGCACGTCGGATAATTCTCAGTATCAGAATTCCCCTGCTATAGTTCCAGCACCGCCTGCCCAGCCAGACAGGGGTAGGGGTCAGGCAACCAGAGGTAGAGGACAGATTATTAGAGGTAGAGGTCAGGACGCTAGGGGTGGAGGCCAGTCCACTAGAGGTGGAAGTCCGCCTATCAGAGGTCCTCCCAGAGACATGGTTCAGGGTGGTGGATCCCAGCCCCGATTATATGCATTTCTACCCAGACCCGAGGCGGAGTCCTCCGATGCAGTTATCACAGGTACCATTTCAGTTTATAATAAAGACTCTTCAATTTTTTTTGATACGGGGTCTACTTATTCTTATGTGTCATCCTATTTTGCTTCGTATTTGGTTGTGCCCCGCGATTCATTGAGTATCCCTATTAATGTGTCTACGCCGGTGGGGGATGCTACTGTTGTAGATCGTGTATATCGTTCGTGCGTAGTCCTTATTGAGGGTCTTGAAACTAGTGTAGACATTTTGCTTCTTGACATGGTCGATTTTGATGTCATATTGGGCATGGATTGGTTGTCACTTTACTATGCCATCTTGGACTGTCACGCCAATACAGTTACTTTAGATTTGTAAGGATTGCCTCGGTTAGAATGGAAAGGGACTCCTGGTCACTCTCCCAGTAGAGTGATTTCTTATACCAATGCTCGTTGCATGGTCGAGAAGGGGTGTTTGGATTATTTGGATCATATTCGTGATTCTAATGTCGAGGTTTCTTCGATAGATTTGGTGCCTATTGTTCGTGAGTTTACCGAGGTGTTTCTAGCAGACCTGCCGGGGATGCCACCCGACAGGGATATTGATTTTTGCATTGATATGGCTCCGGGAACTCAGCCCATTTCTATACCTCTATACCGGATGGCCCCACCAGAGTTGAAAGAATTGAAAAAGCAGCTGCAAGACCTGCGTTATAAGTGTTTCATTAGACCTAGTGTCTCGCCCTGGGGTGCACCGATTTTGTTTGTAAAGAAAAAGGATGGACCGATGAGAATGTGTATAGATTACTGGTAGTTGAATAAATTTACTATCAAGAATAAGTATCCATTTCCAAGGATGAATGATCTATTTGATCAGCTTCAGGGTGCCAATGTGCTTACGAAAATTGATCTGAGGTCGGGCTACCATCAGTTGAATATTAGGGCATCCGATGTTCCTGAAACAGCCTTTCGGACAAGGTATGGGCACTATGAATTTTTGGTGATGTCTTTTGTCTTGACTAATGCCCCAGCAGCCTTTATGGATTTGATGAATAGAGTTTTCAAGCCTTATCTGGAATCCTTCATAATTCTGTTCATTGATGATATTCTTATATACTCCCGCAGTCGAGAGGAGCATGAACAGCACCTCCATATAGCACTCCGAACTTTGAGGGACAATAAGTTGTATGCAAAATTTTCAAAGTGTGAGTTCTGGTTAAACTCAGTAGATTTCTTGGGTCACATCGTATCAACAGAGGGTATTCAAGTAGATTCTAAGAAGATAGAGGCAGTCAAGAACTGGCCTAGACCCACTTCAGCCACGAAAATCAGGAGCTTCTTGGGTTTGGTGGGATAATACTATCGTTTTGTGGAAGGGTTCTCGTCTATAGAAGCCCCAATGATGAAACGGACTAAGAAAGGTGCTCCATTTAAATGGTCGGACGAGTGTGAGGCGGGCTTTCAAAATATCAAGACCGCCTTAACTTCAGCATCGGTGTTGGTGTTACCATCAGCTTCAGGATCTTTCATGGTGTATTGTGATGCTTCCCGTGTTGGGTTGGGAGCGGTATTAATGCAGGAGGGAAGGATGATAGCATACGCGTCTCGGAAGTTAAAGATTCATGAGAAGAATTATCATGTACATGACTTAGAGTTGGCAACCGTTGTTCATGCATTAAAAATATGGAGGCACTATCTCTGTGGCGTGCCATGTGAGGTTTACACGGATCATCGTAGCCTCCAGTACTTGTTCAAGAAAAAGGATCTTAATTTGAGACAGAGGAGATGGTTAGAGTTATTGAAAGATTTTGACGTCACTATATTGTATCATCCGGGGAAGGCCAATATGGTGGCTGATGCATTGAGTAGGAAAGCAGTAAGTATGGGCAGCCTTTTATGTATTCATGTTGGTGAGAGACCGTTAGCTTAAGATATTCAGACATTGGCTAATTAGTTCGTGAGGTTTGATATTTTTCCCAGCCATGTCCTAGCTTGTACAGTTACTCGGTCTTCCTTATTCGATCGCATCACAGATAGGCAGGATGATGACCCGCACTTGATGGTCCTTAGGGCACATTTTGGCATGGTGGTTCCAAGAAGGTTACAGTTGGAGATGATGGTGTTTTGAGGATGCAGGTTCGTATATGTGTGCCTAACGTTGATGGCCTTCATGAGTTGATTCTTGAAGAAGCTCACAATTCTAAGTATTCTATTCACCCAGGTGTTGTTAAGATGTACAAGGACCTGCGGCAACACTACTGGTGGCGAAGGATGAAAAAGGATATTGTTTCTTATGTGGCTCGTTGTTTGAATTGCCAATAGGTGAAATATGAGAATCAGAGAGCCGGTGGTTTACTTCAGCAGATAGAGATTCCTGAGTGGAAGTAGGAGCGTATCACTATGGACTTCGTTGTTGGACTCCCACGAACTCAGAGGAAGTTCGACGTTGTTTGGGTTATTGTGGATAAGTTGACTAAATTAGCACATTTTATTCCAGTGGCAAGTACTTACACTTTGGAGCGATTGGCAGAGATATATATTCAAGATATTATTCGCCTTCATGGTATGCCCGTTTCTATCATTTCTAATCGAGGTACGTAGTTTACCTCGCACTTTTGGACGGAAGTTCAGCGAGAGTTGGGTACCCGAGTTGAGTTGAGCACCACATTTCATCCCCATACGGACGGGCACTCAGAGCGTACTATTCAAATTTTAGAGTATATTCTCCGTGCTTGTGGATTGACTTTGGAGGTTTGTATCAGTTCTAGCCATTAGCGGAGTTTGCCTATAATAATAGTTATCAGTCGAGCATTCAGATGGATCCTTATGAGGCATTATATGGTAGACGATGTAGATCGCCAGTTGGATGGTTTGAGCCGGGAGAGGCTCGGTTATTGGGTAGAGACTTAGTTCAAGAGGCCTTATATAAGGTCAAGATTATACAGGATCGACTTCGTGCAACTTAGTCTAGGCAAAAGATTTACGCCGACTGTAAGGTTCGGGATGTGGCATTCATGGTTGGAGAGTAAGTATTACTTTGGGTATCGCCCATGAAGGGTGTTATGAGATTTGGGAATAAGGGTAAGTTGAGACCTAGGTATATCAGGCCATTTGAGATTCTTGATAGTGTGGGGGAGGTAGCTTATAGACTTGCGTTTCCTCCAGGATTATCATCAGTTCATCCGGTATTTCATGTATCTATGCTCCAGAAATATCATAGTGACCCGTCCCACGTGTTAGACTTCAGCTCTGTCCAATTGGACAAAGATTTGAGTTATGAGGAGGAGTCGGTAGCTATTCTAGATCGGCAGATTTGTCAGTTGAAATCAAGAGTTACCCTTTTGTTCGAGTGCAGTGGAGGGGTCAGCCTTTTGAGGCAGCTACTTAGGAGTCCGAGTCGGACATGCAGAGTAGATATCCCCACTTGTTTGCCAATTCAGTTGTAAATGAACCCCTTTGGTGTCCTAACGCACCTTTAAAAATCGTTAGGTGGCGACTCTCAAAAACACAAACCCCTTTCCCAAAATGAAAGAGTTGTCTCAAATGAATGTCATAAACCCGATCTCCGTGAGGAAAGAGGGGGAGCGACACCCGGAATTGAATTCCGAGGTCCTAGACTTAGAAAATAATTTTTGAAGAAAATTATTCTGCTGGTTAATTCAAGAAATAAAGAAATAAAATAATATGTGAAATTGGTGACATCTGGCCCATATTTTGGTTCTGAAGCCCGGAACAAGTTCGTTATGTTATTTAAGTCCTATCTGTGAAATTTCATGAGAATCGGAGTTGATTTGATGTAATTCGGACATCCGGTTGAAAAGTTAGAAATTTGAGTGTTCTTGAGGAAATCTTGAGTTTTGAGGTTAAATCTGTAGACTTTGATGTTATTTTGAGGATTTGATCGCACTAGCAAGTCCGTATGATGGTTTTAGACTTACGTGCATGTTTAGTTTGGAGCCCCGAGGGATCGGGTGAGTTTGGGGTAAGCTATGAGTGTCTAGACTTAGAAAAATGCCCCAACAGCTGAACATCTGGTGTTGCAGGCCTCAGATCTCGCAAATGCGAGATCGAGCTTCGCAATTGTGAAGTCAATGTCCAGCCTCAGATCTCGCATTTGCGAGGTCTTGGGTCGCAAATGCGAAGTGTCACTTTGTTGCAAATGCGATATTTTTTTATCGCATTTGCTAAAAACCCAGAAATCCCAGGGTTCGCAAATGCGAACTCCATTTTGCAAATACGAGACCCGCAACCTGTTATATCAAATTTTTGACGGGTTTTTCACTTCTTTTTCAATTCTCTCAAACCCTAAACCTCCATAGGCGATTTTCCAAAGACCCAACTTCTCCAATTCATTGGTAAGTGATCTCTAACTAGTTCCTTTCATTCCTTAACAAATTTTAACAAGATTACAAACAAATACTAGAGTTTTCATGCTAAGAATTGGGTTTTTGGGTAGAACTTAGGAATTTCAAAATTTGGTGAATTGGACCTCGAATTGAGGTCGAATTCCAATACCAATTGCATATCCGGGATCAGGGGAGATTGGGTAAACGGGTATTGGTCCGAACCTCAGGTTTAGACCAAGCAGGCCCGGCGTCAATTTTTGTATTTTGATAAGAAAACATAGGAAAATCATAGAGTTTCATTAAAGTTGATTCATTTAAGCGATAATTGATGATATTGAACCAATTGTGATTAGATTCGAGCGGGTTAGAGGCAAATTCTAAGGGAAAGGTCGTGCTAGAGCAGTGATTGCCTGCGGAATTGAGGTAAGTGTTGTGTCTAACATTAGCTTGAGGGGATAGGTATTGTATGACTACTTGTTACCTGTTTGTTTGCTAAATCCAATGTATAGGTGAGGTGACGAGAACCTATACGTTGTGGTCAGGTCATACCATGCGAGTAAATGCTATTTCTTGTTATTCTAGTTGTCTTAAAGCCTATCATCTGTGATTATAGTTGTTAGTGAAATGTTGAGAGATTAGTATCTGGTTCCACCGAGATGATTATTATTCTGAATCCCGAGTTGAGATTGAAATGATAAATGATGATAGTAACCGTGATGAAATATTGATTTCTTGTGAAATTCCTTTGAGAACATTGAGTTGCGATGGAAATATCTGATGGTGATAGAAATTATGAGGAAATATTGTTTCTTGTGAAATCCCCTTTTTATGTTATTGATGATTTGATTAGATTGTGAGGAAGAGTGTAAAGCACGAAGGGTGATGTCGTGCATGACTTAATTATATTGTGAGGAAGAGTGTAAAGCACGAAGGGTGATGTCGTGCGTGATTTATTTATAATGTGAGGAAGAGAGTAAAGCACGAAGGGTGATGCCGTGCATTCTTAATTATAATCTGGAGAGGATGAGAGTAAAAGTACTAAGGGTGATGTTGTGTATTCTATTTATTATTTGATGAGGTTGAGAGTAAAATCACGAAGGGTGATGCCGTGCAAGTTCTATTTCTATTATTAATTGTTAATATTATTGTTGATCATTGTATGTGCTTGTCTTATTGTTAGAAGGAGGCTCAATTAAAACCTTTCAGACTGGTCAATGAACCTACCTCCTCGTCTGAGTCATCTGATGGCTTAGAAGGAGGTAGTGAGACTTCAGCACCATATTCCCCACCTGCTGCAACTCCGGCCTCAACATCGGCTCCTATTAACATTAGCGATGAAGAAGAGGTCCCGGATGACGGAAGAGGAGGTGATACCCATGTGGGGGGTTGATTAGATCAAGGAAGCCCACGGTGTGGGAAGATAGGTTCGTGAGTGAGAAGTCCTACCACAAATTCCAGGAATGGTGGCCACAAAGGTCGCTCACCATTGAGCGATAATTCATCGAAAGAGACCTTCTCCCTCACAACCTGAATGTGAAGAGACAATTTGATGAAAGAAAGGGGTGGAAATACTTCACTAGTAAGTTGTCGGTCACAAATGAGTACCTAGTTAAGGATTTCTACGCTAATGTTGCCCACATCAAAAAGGGCACCACCGTGACTAAGGTACGAAACCGGAAGATCTGGTTTGATGGCATCACATCGAACAAATATGTCGGGTTTGAAAATGTGGACGCAGCTCAGTACTTAGATAAAGTGGCATCAGATGAAGCAGCCCGCCCATGGCTAGTAGAGGTGATAGCCATCCCAGGGACAACACCAGCTTGGCTTACACCTGGAGTCCAAATTGTCAGAAACACTCTTAGCTTTGAAGCCAAAGGGTGGTGCACCTTTTTATGCACCCGGCTCGATCCGTCCCAGCATGACAGTGACATCCCAGTCTCCCGGGCGATCCTCACAGCTTCCATCATGGCAGGGTACCCGATAAATGTGGGGAATCTCATGGCCAAAAACATATCCAAAGCAATCGGGAAGGAAAAAAGGTCCTACCCCTACCCCAACATCATCACTACGTACCTAGAGGACCAAGGGGTAGAGGGTAGGCACTATGACACAAAGATAAAGCCGAAGAGGCCCTTCTCCTGGTATAGCCTTCAAGGAGCAGACAACCCGAAATCCAAAGGAAAAGCCATTATTCCCACTGGCCAGTCTGAAGAGCCAAGGGTAGAGGACACCGGGTCAGAGCCTTTCACAGCAGAGGCTTCTTCGGCGGCTATGCCTCCTCTTTCATCCGGGTCATCCATCACTGCCCCGTTATATATGCCATCATCTTCCACCTACCCTTAGACTGAACTGAGGGTTACTCAGACTCTATCCAGCATCAAGAACTGGATGCAGGCAGCTACATCAAAGTTGTCTGTTTTATCTAGTGCAGTTACAGAACAGGCAGCCCCAGCACAGCTTCAGTTACCTCCATCAGTGGAGGATTCATTGAAGCAACTCTTGGACAGCCAAAAGAAGATCTTGGAGACTTTGGATTCCCATGGCAAGGCGATAAAGGATCTGGAGAAGCAGGTCAAGAAAATGAGAAAGACTCAAGCCTCAAAGGAGTCAGTGCAGAAGCTGAAGAAGGAGATGGAGAAGTTCACTTCTGCCGGTGACATCCCACTGGACCTACTTATGGAAAAGACTGCTCCAACAACAAAGACATCACAGGCATCAAAGCAGGAGGCTGAAGAGCCAGTGAGACGATTTGTGGTGCCCTAGTCAGAGGATTTGGAGATACAGTTGGAGGACCCGGAGGGAGCTGATGATCCTATGCAGTCCGGGGACCCCACTAGTGTGCCTGACCCCATGCAAACAGAGACCACATAGGGAGTTTTCTTTACCCTTTAACCCTTCCCTGATTTTATTTTGATATTAGCATTGAGGACAATGATATCTCTTATTTGGGGGGTGATCTTATTTTGGTTTTGATGACATTGGCATGTAATAACTTTGATACTATTTCTCTTTATTTTTCACTTTCGTTATTTTTCACTTTTGGTATGCATATAACTTTACCATTCCATGAATATACATATTTATTTCCCATAGTTTACTTTATCACTTCTTTTGTATTTTTCCTGAATAGCTTATCTTCTTATTTCCTTTAGTAGCTTCTTTTTGAGTTTTAGCTTCTTTTTATATTTTTCGTGATCATTAAGCCTTTGGTTTTCTTAATGCCACGGTTCTTTCCAAAGGTGGATATTGTGTGAACTGGGTGGCTCTTCCCAACGATGGATGGCGTGACAACCTTCTTAAGGGATTGAGTCTGTTTTTTTCTTTCTTCTTTGCTATTTAGTAGTAATGAATAAAAGTGTCTCAAGCAGGCTTCACTTGGTACTAACACATTTACCTTCGGCCTCATGGTTAGAGACAAGCTGATTGACAAAGAATAGCTCTAGTTGTGACCTTTAGACTCTTGAATTGACTAAAACTATTATCAAGTGGTTTTTTTGAGCCATCTGTGATCTTCAATCTTAGCTAGGGTTGTTGTGGCATTCTCTTTAGAGTGATGAGCGCACTTCTTCACAATCCTTGATTTGAGTGTTGCATTCTAAAAAGGTGAGATTTTCTAAAGGAGAGTAGATGAGGAGGAGTTTGGGATCCACAATGACCTACGTGAGAGAGCGAACTTCATTGATGAATTGAGTCAACTCTTGATTTTCTTGTGTCACGTTAGAACTATAGAACTCAAAAGGTCATAATACGATGTTGTTGATAATGCATTTGTGTTGAGGGTAATTGTTAGTCCCAATTGATGCTTGATGAAGTCATATTATGACAACTGAAATGTCCTTTTATTTTCCTTGTGGAGGTGGGAATTACCTTATTTGCTTGAGGGAAAGCAAAAGCTTAAGTTTGGGGAAGTTGATAAGTAGGGATTTTAGCCTATTATTTGCTCTTTTTTACTTAGGTTTTGGGCCAAAAATGCGTGAAGGTATTCTCGGAAACTAACTTAATACGCTTACTTGCAGGGTTTGTTCAAAAGGAGTCAAAGAAGCCATAATCAACTCATAAAGGAGTCAAACTTGCACAAATCCAAGACTGGGAGAAGAGCGCGGACCGCGACATAAAAGTGCGGTCGCGTAAGTGTGAACGCTGAGGTGGCCATTAATTCGTGGACCGCGAAGTGGAGATTTAGAGAAAGGGTTGTTGGGAACAGACATGAGCGCGGAGAGCGGCAGAAATAAGCGGTCGTGAAGTTACTGGCACGGCCGCGGTTGGAATTTCGCGGACCGCGTTTACCATGGTTCAGAGAGTTCACAATTTATGCAAGAATGAGAAGGGCGGTTCGCTTATGATTACGCGGCCACGAAAGACACTCACGCGGACACGGTGAATATTGCGCGATCCGCAAAATGAAGCTCTGCCCAGTCCCAGTTGTGAAGAAACACGGACCGCGCTCAATATTACGCAGCCGCGAAAGCCCAAGCGGGGACGCGATCACAATTACGCGGCTGCGAAACCTATGCAGGGGTTTTTTTTTCTGAAAATTTTAGCTTAGTATAAATAGGCCTTTTTGTCAATTTTAGGTTATGTTTAGTTTGGCAGAGCACCTGAACGGCTGGTTTTTCCCTTTTTGGGCAATTTTGTAGTAGATTCACCTTCAAACTTTAGATTTTCATCTTCTACTTTAATATTAGGGATTATATTTCATCTTTATCTTTGATTTATGTTGTTATTATGAGTAGCTAAACCCCATAGCTAGGGTTTTGGCCTAACCCTAGTGTGGATATTTGATGGGTCTTGAATTTTAGGGCTTAATTGTTTACAGGTGAGTGATATTTAGCGTAATTCATACTAGAATTGTAGAATTAGTGGTTACAAACACTGATTCAAGCTTTTATGACTTAGGCTCTTCTTGAGAAAGAGGGACTAAGTCTAGGAAAATTAGGCTAACAAGGAATTGGGGTGAACTCAAGAAATTGATAGTCCCAATTAAAGTGTTAAATCTAGATATAGTAATACCCGACTTGAGCTAATGTCACTTGTATTGCATGAGCAGCCATTTGGACTTGAGAAAGTCAAATTGGAAAAAACCACTCAAACTACCGAGAGGTATAGAGTGAGTACTTGTGTGTGATGGTTATATCACGACCCCAATCAAAACAAGGTTGCCCTAGATTCTCGATACCCGTTAAGTGTCCACCTAGGCGGAAGTCACTACCCTAGTCCTTTTAAACACTTGAAAACTATCACCAAAAATACTGTACTTAGCTTTAATCTTAGCATATAATAGAAATAGAAGTAGAAGTATAATCATCACAATCATGTTTGGAAGTGCAATTAGGAACAACACACACATCTAGATTTAGTTAGATACATAACTCTAAATCAATTAACTCCCTGTGGAAATCAATCCCAACCTTGTTGGGTAAAACTGCATCGACCATCCTCGCTACTCTATAGTGGTGTAGGTTTGAAGCTGAACAATTTCTGCCCCGAGGGCTCGGGGTAATTTTGGACGTTCGGAAGGAGTTGAAAACACTTAAGTTTTCTGGTGTTGAGTGATGGTGTTGCAGGTCTCGCAAATGCGAGAAATTGTTCGCATTTGCGATCCTCGCATTTGCGAGAAGAGCTTCACAATTGCGAAGAAGCTCGACTTGAGAATTGTTCGCGTTTGCGACACTTTCATCGCGTTTGCGATCTCAGCAGCTGAAGCCTAGGGTTCGCATTTGCGATAGTTTTATCGCATTTGCGAACCCAGTGTCCCAAATGCGACATCAGAGGCCTGTGCCCAGATCATTTAATGCGGGACTTAGACCATTTATCTCACTTTATTTCATCTCTTGGGATATTTTTGGAGCTTTTTGAAGAGGGTTTTCACCTAGCACTTTGAGGTAAGTAATTTCTACACAACATGAGGTAAATACATAGATTATGGGTAGATTAACATGTAAAAATTGGTGAAATCAAGAGTTTATATGAAAATCTAGGTTTTGGGTAAAATTGGGATTTGACCACGAAAATAGTTATGGAATTTGATGAAAATCATATATTTATGTTCCTAAGGTTATGGGTAACAACTTTCTTCAAAAATTATCGGAATCTGGGCACGTGGGCTCGGGGTGAATTTAAGAATCTTACATTTAGGGTTGGGTAACCTCTTGAATAGTTGAAATACAAACGCTTGAGTATGTATTGATTAGTTTATATACTATTTGATTAGTTTTAGGTTGATTCGGCACCGAATTGAGGGTGTGAGCACATTCTTGGACTAGGAAGTACGACTTGAGACGAGGTAAATCTCTTTTCTAACCTTGTAAGAGGGAATTAACCCCATAGGTGAACTTAAATCAATATGAACTTCTATTTGTGGGGACTACATACGCACGATGTGAAGAGAGCTCGTGCGTAGCTACTATTCATCCTTATGTCCGAGTAGATTTAGGCTTACACCATGCTTTGTTGATATCGTTGCTTGTTTATGCTTACTAGTTGTTGGATTAAAGCGGAAGTTGAGGGTTTCAATATTTTAAAGTTCCAAGTTGAATTTCTTATTTTTAAAAGGAATTGAAAAATACTACGTTAAATTGAGAAAATCTATGTTCAACCGTTTCACAAATATATTCCGCGAGCGGGGTAAATTTCTACTACTCTCATGGTAGCGGGTTGTTCGCCTCGACAAGATTTATTGATATATTATATGTTTTGGTTCGTTCGACCCTTGACAGTGCACAATATATTATTATGTATATTTGGATCGGGTCGTACGTCCTCGGCATAACTCGTGTGTAGAGATACTGAAATCCCTTTTTATATTTAATATTGTTTCACGGACTTGAAAGGTGAAAGGAATAGATGAGAGAGATAATTTGGTTCTTACTTGAAATAAGGATGCTTACTTACTTCTTATTTTGATCTCTATTATCATTGTATATTTCATGCTTAATTAGAACTTCACATTATTATATTTCTAGCCCATAGTAAGTGCCGAAGTTGACCCCTCGTCACTACTCTTCGAGGTTAGACTAGATTCTTACTGGATACATGTGGTTTATGTACTCACGCTATACTTCTGCACTTGATGTGCCGGATCTGAGGCAGGTGCATCTGGCTACCAGTCCGCGCGCACGCTTGACTTCTAGCTCGAGACTATACGGTGAGCTGCCCTTCCGAGCCGTTCAGCAGCAGCCGGAGCCTCTCTGTTGATTTATATTTCTGTCTATTTCTTTTCAGACAGTAGACTAGTATTCTTTTGTATATTCTACTAGTATCCCACATACTTGTGACACCAAGTCCTGACACACACTAGTAAACTTATGATTTTGGATTTATTTTTATGACTTCGATTTTCACTCAGTTGCTTTCGTTTAATTACTTTACATCTATAAATTGCTAAAACTTTTATCAAAGAGGAATGTTATTCACTTAACAAACATACTAAAAGTGGAAACCACTAGATTGATCAGTGTTGGCTTGCCTAACAACGGTGTTGGGCGCCATCACGGCCTATAATAAAATTGGGTCGTGACAACCGTGGTTTTAAATATTCTTGTTGTCACTCGATATGTTTCATCGTTACTTGAATTTACAGTTCTCGAAATGAAATTACATGATTTGATAAGAACCGAAAAGCCCTATATTGTTTTAAAGTATTTTTCTATGAGTATATACGGATTACAGAGACAAGTATAGATGGAGTAGACTTTGAAGGATCCCATAGCTAACGGCAGGTTCGTTAGACCTGGTGCACCTTGCAATTACCGATTACCGGTATAGCCCTCGCTAGTGGGAAGGCTGAACTAGCATACCGTTACTGATTTCCCTCGAGTAGGGACTACCATTATATATGACTTATTGTGAAGAAGTCCCCAGTTATACCGACTACATGATCCATTCATTGGAACCTCCCAAATATGAATATTGATATTATATAGTGGTTACCGAGCTTATTACTAAATTGCCAATTGTATTATACTACAAGAAAAATATGATGAGACTGAAAATTGTTTATTGTTTCTGAAAGGACATTATTATGATATTTTCTGTTTAATATACTAGCATATTTTCTGACTTGTCCCCAATAAAAACAGTTGTAATAAAGTGTTATTACTCACTGAGCTAGCGACTCACTCCCGCTATTTTTTTTACAGAGATAGCAGTTGATGCAGGCGAGGATTTTGTTAATTAGAGCGCACAGGTTGATAGTTCTTGGTGAGCCTCGCACTTGTTCGCGTGGGCGGAGATTTTATTTGTTGTTATTGTATTTTTTTTTTCTTGAACTCTTAGAGTCGCTCCAAAGTCATTCTTTTAGTGTCATGAGTATTTTTTTTCGTTATTATAGACTTATGATGATAATTGCACTTTCTCATCGAATTTGGAGATAAAATAGTATTTCTGGTTGTTAGTGGGTTGATTAGGAATGATGCAGACTTGGTTTGATTAATTAATAAGTTGTTGTTTGGTTTGATATTAGGATGGTTGGTTGTTGAATTTGAGAAAACTCTGTCCATTTTTCTGTAAAATACCGATAAGGCTTTTCTTGGGAGCACTTGCTCAAGAAGAAGAAGAAGAAGAAGAAGAAGAAGAAGAAGAATTCTATGTAAATTGTATTATGTTGTAGTTATATATATTTTATTATTTGAATGTTGTATGAAAGTTGAAAAATAGTTGTATAATGTATAAATAGTTGTAAAAAATTATATTTAAGTTACCAATACTATCTTTTTACATAAAATTATTGATATGTATCAAAATTGTATTAAGAGAAAAAGTTTTGATTGAAAGTTTTAGAGAAGAAGAAATACACACCACATAGAAAATATATACAAATCAGATACAAAATATACAAAAGACATATTGTATAAAATTTGTATTTAAGTTGTATGATATTGTAATTGTATTTAACTGGTAGAAATAATATATGAAAGTTGTATATAAGTTGTAGTTTAGTTGTAAATGAGTGTATATTGTATAGTTAGTCGTATGAAATTTATTTTTAGTATGTACGAAAGTTGTAGATAAGTTATAAATAAGTTGTACATTGTATAATTAGTTGTATAAAATTTATTTTTAATTTATATGATGTTGTAGATGTATCAAATTTGTATTAAATTTTTACGAAATTTATTTTTTAGTTTGCATGTTGTTGTACCATACAAATTTATCTTCTCTCTGTTTTACTTACGCTTCAACACCAACAAATCTCGAGATCATTGATATATATATATATATATATATATATATATATATATATATATATATGTCTTGTTTGCGATATTCACCAATGCTACAGTAGCTGTGAAAAAAGACATGGAGGATAACACAAATCTGTTCCGAATTTCTAGGATGAACTAGGTGAAAAGTAAGAAGATAAGTCAGTTAAAAAAAGCAAGGATTCTGCAATGAAAGAGACAATTTATATTCCTTAAGGAAAACCATGCTGGCAACTAAGGAATGCAAAATAATTCTGCGATTAAAAGAAATAGTTGATATGCCAACTATGGAAACAACGCAACATTCAGAAACATCCAGATGCGTATTTGGCAAGAAAAGATATTGCATTTAAAGTTTTGAATTATCTTCATATGAAGCGTGGCGTCACTGCCCACGAATTTTGGCTCTCAATTACGAAAATTTTGGGTGGAGAGAGGCAGTAGAGAATAGAGAAATTGAGGGAATGAGGGGGGAGGGGGGGAAGGAAAATGGTGTAACTAAATCCCCTAATTTAAGACACTAATAATGGATTGAGAGCCTTTTAAGGTGGAATATATATAAATCTTGTTTTGGGGCATGTAATATACAAAATTAGAACAATTTTGGTAAATAAGTTTTAAATATTGTATAGGAACAAAAAAATCCCAGTACAAAATTGATTCATCGGTCAAAATAATTGCATTCGCTTGCCAAAAAGTACATAAAACATAAATATTATACATAGTTAGTAAACATTAAACACAAAAAATATTTTTTGTCTGATATTATTCTTGGGGCAACTAAAAATATATATTTCTCAACAGAAATTAGGACTAAAAAGTGCCCATCTCTATGACTATGAGTATCGCTAGAGAATAACAGATAAATTATAAATAGGGGATTTCAATATAAATGGCACTTAAAACCCTTGTGGTTTTTGCATTTGGTGGACAAATCCCTTAACATAAAATGTCAAAAGATATATCAGTGATAAGATCTCCATCTCCCAAAAAGAAGAAAAGAAAATCAAATTAGAATCAGTTAAACTGACCATAATCAAAATTATGTTAGGAAATACTTAATTCTCGTTTTACATCTTCCTTTTCGTAGTTAACTTCTCGGAAGAAATGAAGAAAAAAGGAAAATCAGAGAACTCTTGGCTTCTTGAGATTGTTGTACTAAACTTAGGCACATGGGCCATTTATATGATTGTGCTAATTTCAACAACTAAAATAATTTTCAAAAGTCATGATTTGATATTCTTCAAATTATTCTGTTGACAGTTGATTTATTCCCATCGAAAATGACCGGTCATACATGCTGCACATGATTTTATTTGCAGTTGTCTTACCAGATAGTTTTCATGTTTTTAGGTTGTTTACATGTTGAGCCTAATCCATAACTAAGTTAGTATTGGCCTACTTTGTATTTCTTAGGTTTAGGTTATTAATTTAGATTAAGCCAGTAGTAAAGTCGTGTTGAGTCTGTTCACTTTAATATGTACACTAGTTACCAAATTCTATTAAGGTTCATAAGTACACTGTTGTTTTATTTATGGACAAAGTCCTTTTTGTGGTTTATCATTTATGAGTTATGACAACGTAGACACTTCACGTGAATTCAAGTGATGGTTTTGGCCCGAAGTTTGACTTCGAGGAGACGAAGAACAATTTTCTTTTCTTTGTTTTCTTTTTGGGGCTAAACATGAACACATTAAGGCTGTGGCCTGTGGGCAGGTGGTTGTGGAGGAACAAAAATTTAAGGCTATATTGCATTTAGGAAAGACATAAAATTCAATTTTATTCTTTTAGTAATGAGTCTAATTAATGATTAATTATGAAAGTTAATGGAGTAGCTCTTATGTTTATCATTTTATACGAACCTTAGATTAGAGTTTCTTAAGTATTCTTTAAACTGCAAGGGCTAACTCTTTTTATCCAAACCTTAGTCGTAAATAAATACACTATAAAAAAAATAAAAGAAAAATAGTAGTCGTAAGTAAATAGTACACATCATCCATAGGGTAAAAATAACATGAAAGGAGATTCATTGTCTGGTTTATCGTGTTTCTTTTTGGCCTAAGTATTTTTTTTTTTTTCAAAGTGAAGGTATTTGGCCAAGAGAGGAAAAAAGAAAAATAACTTTTAGGTAAAAGCGGAAGCAGTTTTGAGAAGAGAAATAAGTAGATTCCTAAAATTACTTTCGGGAAAAATACACTTAAAAGTATTTTTTAAAATCTTGGTCAAACACTAATTACTATTCAAAAGTGATTTTCAAATTGATTAACCAAATATAAATTGTTTATCACTAAAAATACTTTTTTGAAAAGCACTTTTGAAAAAAATATTTTTCAAAATAAGCGGGTTTTAGAAATACGGTCAAACATGCTACCATTATCTATTTGCTAACGGAAAAGGACCAAAATTGTCCCTAACTATTGGAAATAGAGCAATTTTGTCCTCCATTTCATTTTGGTATCAAAAATGTCCTTACTGTTGACAAACCAGTTTACTTATACCCTCAAAACTAACGATTACTCCACATAGGCACAAATCATCTGAAAAATATTATTTTTGGGTGAGTTGGATCTCCACATAGGATAGATATTATCTTTTTTTTAATTTTGGAGGATAATCATAATTATTCAACTACTCCAAAAATTACCATTGTTGTTGTTTATACACCAAGACGCCACCAGTACACCCCTTGCCAGTTATTCCAGTTCATTCTCTTTTATTTCATCTTCTCTTCCTTGCACAAATCACCAATTAGTACCAGAAAAAAGGGGCAGCAACCTAGGCGGAAAAAGATGACTCTCACTAGAAAGGCGTCGTCCTTTTTCAGTCGGTGTTTGTGCTGAGGGCGATATTGCCAGCCAAATCTGAAGCTTTTTTACGAGGAAATTTAAGGTTTTGAAAATGGATTTAGAGTGTAGCTCATTGGTAGTGTTTTAGAGGTGATGGAGAAGGTCGACACCTTTAGTGTTCTGGTGGTCTTTTGGACTATATTAATAATGAAATGTTATCCTTTTTCAGCAGTAGAGCTCTGTGGTGATGAGTTGTCTTATTATAGTGGGTGTTATTTCTTTGTTTTCCATCTATATATGAATGACATGTTGAATTTGGTGAACACTTCTATTAAAGGGTAATGTGTTATAATTAGTGTTGTTTGATACTTTTTGTTTTTAATTTTGCAGATGAATAATTGATTAGATAAGCATTTCACAATTTTGAACTTCACGTCTTAACTTTCTAACTCAAAGTTATTTTTTAGATTATACGAATTGTGACAGCTCCAATTAATATCCAGATGGTGAAAAGATAGATTTGGCTCTTTGTCTTTGACGATGGTTCTCCTCCTAATGCAATTTTTGATGGTCGGCCATGGTTTTCTTTAGGTTAGTGAAGATAATGTCTATGCTCGGTGGAGATCCAATTCAACCAAAAATAATATTTTCCAGATGTTTTGTGCCTATCTGGAGTAACCATTAGTTTTGAGGGTATAAGTGAGTTGGTTTGTCAACGGTAAGGATATTTTTTATACCAAAATTAAACGGAGGACAAAATTGCTCTATTTTCAATAATTTAGGGATAATTTTGGTCTTTTTCCGATTTGCTAATCTGTAAAGAATCAAGGATAATTGAATTTTGCATATAAGTCCAGGCTGGTACTTTGCAATCGAATATTCGGAATATCAGACCCTTTATATCTTTCCAGAATTTCCACTTTTTTTTTAGAGTACAGTGTTCTTTTGTGCCAGAGAAGCATATGCTATCTATAAAATATTCTAACTGTTCTCAAAATTTGTGAATTATTTGGCTGGTAATTTCTTTTTTCCTGTTTCTTGCTTTTTAAAGTAATTTAGCTAATGTTTCATCTTCATTTTGAGTTAGTAAATGGTAAACATCAACATTTTGAATCAATCCAGAATTTTGGAGTTTGAAATTACTCAAAATGCAGCCTTCGAGTTTGTACCCACAGTTTAGAATCAATGACTGTTTTATACTTCCTCTGGTCCGAAACAAGTGATTTTTTGATTGTTTTCACACATATTAAGAAATTCACATTTTAATATTAATTAATAATAAAATTGACCATATTAACTTTTACTATCTCTTTACATAAACACTCCTAACACATACTCCAACATTATTTACTCCAAAGACAATGTAGGGAAAAAATAATTGATTCATTCTTGAAATCTGAAAAAATTACTTATTTTGGACCACAAAAAAAACCAAAAAATCACTTATTGTGAGACGGAGGGAATACTTTACGGGGCAAAAGGACATGAACTACCAAATGCTTGTTAAAAAAGTATTTTAGTATAGCACAAAGATTTTCTGCTATGAGGGGTGATTAAGATGATCAAAGATTAAGTGGATATATTTTTTGTGCACACTGTACAAAGTGGGAAGACTCAAAAGAAACAAAGAGAAATGTACTAAAATTAATGAATAGTAGCCATTACATATATTATAGGCAATTTAAAAGAATGTATGAAATGTCAATAAATTAAACAACCATCCGGGGGAGCAGCAATTGACACAACCGGAAAATAAATGACAATTACAGGTTAAAACAATTAATAATGGCCTTTATCAACATAACTACAACTAGACTCCTACAAACACAAACACAATCCTCACTAGGAAAAGCCAGGCTCCCGCATTTTAACACAACATCAAGCATCAGTGGAAGAGTTCCCTAATGGAACACAGAAAAGATTGCAGATACCAGCAGCATCATCGTGAAAATGAATTTCGACCCGTTGCCTCTAATGGATGTTGCAGATGATATATCTTGAGGCCTGAGGAGTAAATGAACCACATTAGACAGGTATTCTGAGTTATTGTGCTTAAACATTTAGGTGAAGATATAGTTGATTACTTACTTTTGCAGTTTGCTAAGTTGACCACAGAAGAGTGCATTGTCTGGCATTGGCATCTCAGTCTTGCTAGAGTGCTCTGGATTAACAACCCTGATGTATGTTTCTTGGCCAAGAAACCACGAGTCGAGGTTTTCTGTTCTCAGGTTCCAAATTCCAACATTGTCAAGGGAGACCAAGATTGCTGTCCATGCTCCAGGGAAAACCTGAGCAGCATACGAAAGATAAGAGAATTGTCATGATATGGAGTCTTTGAAGACATGAAATGAAATTAGGAACTACAGCCAAGCACAAAATTTCTGAAATAACAGGCAGCGATAATAGTATATTCATGTCCCTAAGGTGGAGCAATACTAGATGTGCTAGTTGACACTAGAAGTTTATTAAGGAAACTTCAGAGACATGGATATTCTAGGCAACATAAAATGTCTCTCAATCATTGCGAAGAAAGCTGGTAAAAGGAACTCTTGACTGGCACAAAACATGTCGCAGAAGCTTAGCATGCTCAATACTTTACAGCACAATTACAGTGACAACCAGAAGAAAACTGAGTTCTGATTTCTCGTTCAAGATCAGCAGCCATGTTGCAACAACAACAACAAACCCAGTGTAATCCCATAAATGGGGTCTGGGAGGGGTAGTGTATACGCAGACCTTACCCCTACCTTATTACCCCTACCTTATAGAGATATAGAGGTTGTTTCCGATAGACCCTCAGCTCAGCAGCCATGTTGCAATGCAAACAAATTACAAAGTGGTCATCTTATCACTGGCACATACAGTAAGAAAAGAATTGAACTCATCGAATTGTAAGTAGTGTTCATTGAGATGGAAACCAAAATATAGTGAGTTTGTCCAAGGCATGCATCCATAATTCAACATGCTACAGCAAACATTAGTCTTAACAACATGCTATACCTTTTCTTTTTGATAACATACTTCATACACTTAGTATCAACCTTATTTCACCTGTCTAATAGACTATTCACAATTTTCTTGGCACCAAAATGAATTGTAAGCCTGTACTATCAAGAATTCACACAAATTCGCAAGATATAACAATTATTACCTGTGTTGTGGTTCGAGCTATTCCATCCCATTTGTTGTAAGTGCCCCTACTACTATTTGACCATACACCATAATCCATCCTGCAAGTTGGTATTAATGAAAAGTCAAGTTTAGAGAAAAGTGTTTTCTAGTTTCAGGTTTGAATACAATGAACACTGAGAGGAGGCCAGATCATACCCGACCACAAAAAAGGCGTATCCACTCATGTGGTATGTATGCACCTTGGTATCGTTGTTCTGTAATATTACTTCCATAAATCCCCTGTAGGTACCATTTATAACAGAGGTTTCCATCTTAGGAGGTCCTGTTAGTGGTGCCGTAGGGAAGTCTAGCTTATATACACCCTTCAATTTGTACTTGTCAGCAAGTCTGATTGGTGTTTTAGGATTAACAAACGAAATCCCATTAAGTGTTGTTCTTCTTTTTCCATCTACCATCGTTGGGGGCTTATTTTGGATCACGTATATCTCTGTCACATTAATTGAGCCATATCTGAAAGAGCCTTGGGGATTTGGGCGAGCTCCACTTGCAGTTACATTCCACCTGATAGCATACACCATAACACCTATTACTTACAACTTTCTGGTACAAGTTGATAAGTGCATTTGGGGGGAGAAACAAACCTGATAGATCTAGCCTGGTTCATAGAGTAAGTTTTGTCGAATTCATCTTGAGGTGGTTCGGGAAGAGGACCATGTGCCTTTCCTTTTGAGTTTGTGTATTTTAAAATGCCAACACCAGTGACTCTTTGCCATTGTGATTGGTTGACAAATCTGGCGCTTGCAACAATATAGTAATCAGAACTTGCGTTCTGATCCATGGTTACCAAAAAGGAGTATGATTGTCCAACATGTATGTCTAAGCTAGTATAGTTTTGCTGCACAGTATATGATCCCTCTGCTTCTGCCAAAAGTAAGTTATGATTCTGAATTCTGAAGTTCAAGCTGGTTGATATTCCTACATTGCTTACACGAATCCGGTAGGTTTTGCCTGCAGAATCATAATATTAGTATTACAAAACAACAGAGAAGAGAAGTGTATCACACTTTAGATAATTAACAAGACAATGTAGCAGCACAAATGAGGGCTTACAGTTCTAGACAGAGGCGAAGTCAGGAATTCTAATAATGGGATAGAAAAATGCAAAATGGTATTCCCAGAAACTTCTCATATTACAAGGAATAAATATATATATATACACAGACACACACATATATGCATGTATAAGTATGTTTTCACCCTACTTGCACGGTATAGTTTTTGGACGAAGAGGATTCAATTGAACCTTTAGCTCAATTGTCCCAGATAATCAATTAATTTCTACATATTGATGCATTATTTCGCGGAATCATTTAATTCATTCTCCTTCTCTACACAACTGAAACATGAAAGCATAAGCACTTGCAAGAAGGTGAAATGAAACTCTAAAGTGTCTAGAAGAAGTTTTATCGCGAAAATGTCAAAGAGGGAAGTTTTTGTCAGAGCAGATAAATTCCATGTAACAATTAACATGAATTACTCGGATGATAACATAAATCTTACTCCTATTTAACAAGTAGTAGTCATATTCTAGCACAATGTAGCTTTACCTGGGTGGACAGTAATAGTCTCATAGTCAATGCCATCAGGCACAATAGTATCGTTGTATCTATAAGGACCTTTCCCATTAATTAAAACACCATCTGGCTTCCCCAAATCTTTCCCGGCAAGAAGCGTGTTCCTCAAAGCCTACATCGATCCAACAAGAAGCAAAGGGTACACATTACACACTAAAACTATACAAAAAATTTATCTTCAAACAAAAGCTTTACACAATAAACTCATCGCGTAAACACTAACCGTGTGATTTCTGGTGTACCAATCACCAATCATAATAGTGATATCATCATATGGAAAATCAAAAGGGATTGGAATTTCATCCCTGTTGTTAATAGTAATTCCACCAAAACCACCTGATGCTCTCTGAAAATGGAGTGAAGGGAAGTAAAAGAAACTTCCAATTTGGTCCTTGACCTGAAATTGGTAAGTCCAATTCCATCTTGAAGGGATAGGACAGTTTGTTCCTGGTAACCCATCTTGCCAAGTTGTCTTCTTCTGTTGAACACCAGACCTGTATAATTACAACAAAACTTTAACATAAAAAAAAAAAACCACTAACATTCAAAAGAGTGTACTCAGCGGGAAAAATTAAACTTACCAATGCAGAAGAAGTTCTTCATCCAATTTGTTCTTTACATTAACAACAACATTGTCATTTGTAGTCACATTCATAGTTGGTCCAGGAAATTTTCCATTTATAGCAATGACCTGAAAAAGATTAGGTAAATATAGCTCAAGAAACTTAAAATCTAGACATTAAACCTCAAAATACATTAACTCTAAGCACAAAGTTGGATACTTTGACATCACATATCCCATAGATCTGAAACCAATTTTCAAGAAACACTATGCAAAAGATTAACATATGTTCAGCTACCTAGGAAGCAACAAATGTAGGGAAAAAACAAGAGATCTGGAAAAACATACCTGTTGGGGAACACCAAGTGGAGAAGCTTCAATGTAGGAGACTTCAAAGTTAAAAAACTTAAATGGATCTCCAGCAAAACATAACCCCATAAACAAGAAAATGCACAAAAGGGTGATTTGGAAAGAATGAGTACAAGAAGCCATTGGTTTCAAAGTAAGTAAAGATCAAGTGTTTTATGAAGAAAAAAAATGTTCCCTTTTTTTGTGCAGTTACATTATAAGATAGAGAGCAAAGAAAAAATGAGCAGAAAGAGAGCAAGAAAGCAGCTAAGAGAGAAAGACAGAAAGAGAAAGTGTAGTAGTACTAGTGGTTTTTTTATAATAGTAGTAGTAAAAGGAGGGTGGCAACGGTTCAATTTACTTTTTATGGGGTACAACTTTCTTGTTCTTAGTAGGTGAGAGAGAAAAGAAAAGGAATGGTGGTGCTAGCTTGGATTTTAGAGAGGGTGAGCTGAAAGTTTTATGTCGGTCCAAAATGCTAATACTAATAATAAATTCGTTATAATTATTAGGGTGCACATGACCAAATGCATGGATTGAGGGAAAGAGTGTAATCAAGAAAAGGAATGCGTGTCTTTGCGTGTAATGTGTGTGTGAGAGATGGAAATGAGCCAATGACAGATAATATATATATATAGAAGAAATATAAAATTAAATAAAATCTTTCACAAGGGAATGAAATTACTAAAATGAAAATATGGGCATAAATATTTTATAAATAATTAGATTATATAAGTCACAAGTTAGATTTGAGGAAGTGAAAAAGATTTTATGTACCTTGTTTGATTCATAACTGGAATGCACCATTATGAATTGCTCCAGCTACAAAGCTTCTTCAAGGTCAACAAAAAAAGAAAAAAAATTAAAGTTGAAGTATTTGGTCAAAATTTTAAAAATAAATACTTTTGAGTAAAAGTATAAGTATTTTTGGAGAGCAGAAAAAATAGTTTCTCACCAACAACACTTGAAAAATATTTTTGAAAAAAATTATATTTAGAATTATTTTTTCTAAAACTTGATCAAACACTAATTGTTGTTCAAAAATATTTTTCATTTTAATAGCCAAATACCTTCTCATCAAAAATACATTTGAGAGAAAACACCTTTCAAAATAAGCCGATTTTAAAATCTTGACCAAATATGTTACTACTTGAAAGTCATGTTCAACAAAAGTTTCTTCAACAAAATCTCTTTACTACAGACCCCTTGACTCTCTCTTTCCTTTGGCTTTATGCTTATTTTTATTAGTAGAATTTCTTTTGTTATCTTGTTTTATGTTAATTTTAATTTATAAAATTATAATTCTATTACAAGTATTTTAATTATTTAGCTAAATATTGCATCTTTTGATTTTTAAAAAATTTGGTACACCCATTCATCGAAAAAAATTATCGATTTTCATAAAGTTCGAAGACCCTTGGAGAATTCCTTACGACATCATTGATTATATCATTATTTATGACCCACCTTGAGAAAACAGAATCCTATATAACCAATATAAACGTGAAATGGAGAATGTAGCAAAATTATTATGAGCTAACACATTCTATAGGTCATTGAGGTTCAAACTAGTGAACTTTTTGGTCACTAATTAAAACAGTGTTTGTTCGTGGAATATGATCAAATTCTTTATAAAAATTCAAGTTTCACTTACAAAATTTTAATATTTTTTTAAATAAAATATATGTTCAAACATAATTTTAACATAATTTTTTCAAACGCACATAAAAGAAGGGTTTTATAGTTTTCATGGGATGAGGTGGGGTAAGGGGGTTTGGGGATGACAGCCAATGGACAGTTCAGAGTGATACATACCCAGTCATACATTACCCACACGCCTACTCCTTTAATTGAGAACCGAATTTTGTCCTCCACCAACCTCTATTTTTCTTTTCTTTTTTCTAGTTCCCTCATATTACCAAGTTTTCTACCATTAATACTACAACCTTCCACAGCATAATATCAATAATTAGTTGCTACATTTTTGTATGGTGTTGTACGCGTAATTTGTAAGAGTCTCAATTATTTTATTACGTAATAATTATTAGAGCGATATTATAATTTGAACAAAAGTTATTAGGTTCGAACCAACACATAACCTACACAATATCGGCCCCTACTTGCTCCTCCTACTAGTATAGGATTAGATAATTTTATCCATCAAAACTTAAAAAATTACTGTAATTTGTCACGGCTAAAGTAATTTCTACATTTTGATCAATCTTCTTCTGAATATACTTATTTTGCTGCTCCTTTTTACTATAAGTGGATCCGAAACAATAGCTCTTAATTGGTTTCATCATGGCATCATCTACTTATACGGTAGTACTAATTGCTAGGCTTTAACTTCAAATTATCATCTCTCAAATATTAGTCCAGTCAAACATCTCTATAACAGACTCGTTTGTTCTAAATTTTGTTGGATGTTATAAAGAACATATATTATAACATGAAATTAAAATTAATTTCAAAAAAAATTTGACTTTTATAATGAAATATTGTTATATATGAATATTGTTATAGAATACAGTGGGTTTTCATCATCCTTCCAGTAAATAGCAACTTGTTTGTTTGTTTTTTGTATTTATATTGATCTGAAATTAAATTTTCAGAGAAGTGCTCTGAAAGTAAATGACCATTCTTTTACCTTTTTCTTCTCTACATCGATTGCGTCTATAATTTATCAATTAACTCCAAACATCTCTAAAATTCACTAAAGACAAAACCTTTAGAACGACTTAAGATAAGGAATGATGAAACTTTTACGTTAAATAAGGAGAAGATCTATCGAGAATATAGTCGTAAAATATACTCTTCCTAACCATACACTTTTTAGTTCAGCCGTTTCGAGATAGTTAACCGCATTAAATATTGTAGACAACTTTTACTACTTTCAAAAAAATTTAATTTTTTATAGAGTATTATTTTGAATAATACTAACCAGACACTATTATTACACTAACAGGGATAAAATATATAGAAATTGCAACTTGTAGAGAAACAACCATTTCTTTTTATGTGTGGAGCGTCGTACAAGAAACTTTCTCAGGAAAGCTCCACATGATTGCCAGCAGGGTATCCAGGCACCGTGTGGGCCCCTTTTCGATGGGTTTCACCCATTAATGGCTATGGTTCGCCTATTCGCGGCTCTTCGATTTCTTTCTATTCAATTCTTTTCCAATAGCAGGGGTGTGCATGAATCGGCTTAATTCGGTCTTTATCAAAATTAAATCAAATTAATTATTATATATTATTTTGTATTGGTTCATTTTTTTTGACTTTTTTGGATTTTCGGGTCTTTTTTAACATAAATATTATTTCAATCTTACATTGTTAAAGTTATAGATAAAGTTTTGATATGTTATAATCTATTTAGTAAATATTGAAAAAATTAACAAACATATGATCTATTGAAATATTTAATAGGAGAATTTTATTAGTAACACATGATAGTTATTTTCTTGGTCGTCTAACAATAATTTTCGTTAATATACGCTTTCAAGGTTAAGATCTCAAATATTTTAATATTTTTTTAAAAAAAATTCAATATAAAGTCTTAAAAATATATATAGAGATTACATATTTATATGTCGGATTGGTTTGTATTTTTTTACTCAATACCAAACTTAGTCAGGTTTTAATCAATTCAATTTAATTTTTCGATTTTGTGCGATTTTTCGATTCGGTTTGAACATCTTTAACTATCGTATCTAAGAAAAAAAGAAAACCTTCAGTGTCTTAAAAGACATTTCCTATAGCTGCATCCCAATTGAGTTAAGGTTTATTGACACAAAATTTGCCTACCCATATTTTTTTTATTTCTAATATTCGAATCCATAACCTTTTATTAAAAGTAAAAAAATTTTATTTATTCCACCACAATTCCGGTGATGGAATATATAAAGAGTGGCATTGTCTTCGACTAATTAACCAATGGTTTTTAGAACATAATCATCAGCTCTTATTCCTCCCCATGTGATCTTTTGCTGAAAAAAATCATTGTCCATGCTCCCACGAAATGATATCTTTCATTCTTTGGAAATTTCTTTTCTTTTCTCCTGAAATTTGGATTCAAAGACAAGGTTTATGTTACACTACACAATTCTTTCATAGGATTTTTTTTTTTAAAAAAAACAAAGGATTCCGGAGAGTGAGAAAATTGGAAGTCAAAGGACGAATAGGGTAATTAACACAAAATGAAAGCAACTTTGAAAATGACACATATTATAGAACACGTAATACGCATTTATTCGTTTAATCAAAGGTTTTAATTAGGTTTTGAAAATGCTCATTTCGTCAATGTGATTTATAAGCCTCATTATACAATTGCGATTTAAAAATCGCATTCCGAGACTGCTACGTAAAGGTTCTTTTAAGTTAAACGGATCAACATCAATGAAATGAGCATATATTTTATAAGAAAATTAATTGATCTGATTATAGATTGCCAACTTGACTTTTGCTGAAAATTAGGTTTCAAAAGCAAGTTATCTTTTTCATTAGCGATCGATTATGAAGTTGAATGAAGAATTGTAATAAAAATGATCGAAATTTTTTCATCTTTAATCAAAGGTTTTAGTTTGAGACTTGAAAATGAAAAACTCTTTGATAAGGAGGCTTTAACCGCTTATGGGCTAATCCAATAAAAATTAGGAATAATTGGACTAATAGATTTTCGGATTATATCAAATGAAATTGATTTTTAACTTCTCGTGAAATAAGTTTGAGAACATCTTTGTGGTAGACAAGAAAAGAAGAGTGATAATTAAAGAAACAAGTTTCTAAACGAATCCATAATGGGCAGTTACGGTAATTATTCTGTTATTAAAGGGGATGGGTAATTAACCAGAAGTTCATGAATAAAGTTTTCAGGTTATTAACTCTCACAAGCTAGAGCTAAAGTTGCTGTGAATTTAAATTTCATTCTGGTATATGTAGTGTCCAAATTAACAATTCTTCTTCATTTTAAATTCCAATTATTCGAAGTGTAATGACTCTATATCCTAGTGCTAAGCTTCGGGTGTCTCAAGTATATGCAATCTATTTTTTTTATAACTTCAACTTAAAATGTAATTCGACATCAATATTTCATTTACGACTTGGTTCTTTATGTCATCTTCAATTGAAATAGAGAGTTTGAAGTTGAAAACCTTATTTTGAGAAGTATTCAAGTGACAAAATTATTACCACTCACAATATTGTAAACTTTATTCAAATTAAAATTCATGTTCAAACACCAATACTTAAACTTCTTTTAAACACAATACTTTGAACTTTTTCTAACTTCAACTTCAGGTAATTTATTTTTTCTACTTCAACCAAATTAACATTGTACAAACACATAAAAATTAGTGCTTTCAATTTGGATCAGTCAAGTATAAACTTGAAGGTCTCAAAATTAAAATTTATATAAAAAAATATAGATTGGTGACTTGCAAAAAAATTAATTACATGATTTAATATAGTCGGTAAAATTATGCTGATTTTAAAATTACATTAACAGCCAATAGTGGTTTGAGCTCATGTGAGGTTGAGTGCAGCAGATAATAAGTCAAAGTCAATAGAACCTGCAAATGTTGTAGAAACATGCTTCAAACAGTTTCATCCTCGAGATACCCCTACTCTAAACACAACATAAAGAAAAGAATTAGTTTATTTTTTAAATCCATAAGATTATACACCAATTAATATGAGTATCATAATAAAGTATACACTTTATTTATTATTTTTTAAAGAGTGTGCAAAAGTCAATAATCAACAAGTAAAAGTGCGCGAAGAATATTTTTAAACACCCCCACCCTCTCCACAAAATAGTAAGAAAAATAAATATAAATGATTTAAAATGATACTCCTATTTGCCAACTGCAACCAGTAGATGCAGAAATTGACCATACATGAAGCCAACGGATAAATATTAGGGTCAATTGATTTTTTGGCTCTTTACAAATTTGGTTTTAATTTTATGACCCTATCTTTTTTTTTAAACATATGAGAGATTTATTTTTACACATAAGAGATTTATCTTTTACACATAAGATATCTAAAAAAGTCTTTTTTTTTTAGTTCAAAATTATAAAAGACATAATTTACAAACAACACTAAAATATTAGACGAGGATACAATATTTGAGTAATGGATAGTGTAGCTTTTGAAGTGGTCCTACTACTAATCTTAGGATTTTGCTTTACTTTATTTTATAGTCACGCGACTTGGTCTTTCTTTTTTGGGATGGTTTGTCGTATTAATTGTTTGGTTTTGATTTTATTTACAGCAATAAGTAAATCACTGGTAGTTAATTGAAAAAGTATTTTCATGCGATCTATGATTAATGAAATTGATTAGGTGATGAAATCAAGAGAAAAAGATTCAAACCAATTTGGCCCGACTTATGTCTTTTCACCAAAAGATCAAGGAGTTGACTATTACAAACGAGAGATGATTATATTGGTTAATTTTCTGTAAATTGATTGATTTGGGGTTTTCTGGATTGGAAAAGCTAGATTACTTTTGGAAAAATATCCATGAAATTAGTTGACTTGCGCCATTGATATTTCATTTACAAACCTTGATCTTTAAGGTAAAAATGGGCCTTAGCTGACTGACCTAATTTACCCTATCTCGTTGGATGACTGACTCTTTCTTAAATTTGGTGAACTCGTGTCGCGATGAATTATACACCGTATTATGCCCCACTGCTTGTCAATCCCATCGAAAAGTCGGCGGGCTTACACACATTTATTTTGAATTCGATAATTTTTACAAAAATATTTCGACATATTTATTTACTTTATTATTATGAGAATCAATCCTATTACTTCTGGTTCTAGGGTTTCCACGCTTGAAAAAAATTCGGGGGCGTGTCTTCCAAATCATCGATCCCTGCGCATAAGGTGATCCGACCATACAATACTATTATAAAAGAAAGTTTCATTACATTTTTAGAAAGAAGAGAGAAATTGCCATCTTCCACTGCCCCAGGCCTCCAGAAAGAAGGCGTTCTTTTGCATTGCATTTCTTCATGTCTTGGTTCACTGTCTTTTTTATAGTTGATACTGCATGCAATGTGTGACAACCCGACCGGTCGTTTCGGGAATTTAAGCTTCGTTCGCTGGTGTAAAGTCATAAACAGCTTCACGTTGTGTATATTGACCTGCGTGCGTGGTTAGATTCAGTTACCGGGTAATTCGGAGTCGAATTGGGAGAAAAATTTCAGTCTTGGAAGCTTAAGTGATGAAAGTTGATCGGAGGTTTGACTTTTGTGTAAATGGCCTCGGAATGTGTTTTGGTTAATGTCAACGACTTCGTGTTATGATTTTGGACTTAGGCGCGCGTCCAGAATTGGTTTTTGGAGGCCCGTAGAGTGATTTGAGGTAATTTGGCGAAAGTTAGAATTTCGGCAATTTCGGCCGATAGGTGAAATTTTGATATCGGGCTCGGAATGGAATTTCGAAAGTTGAAATAGGTTCGTAGTGTCATTTTTGACGTATGTGCAAAATTCCAGGTCATTCAGACGTGGTTTGGCAAGTTTCAACATCGTTGGCGTATTTTGGAAGTTTAGAAGTTCTTAGGCTTGAATCCGAGGTTGATTCGGTGTTTTGATATTGTTTTGGGTTTTCCGAAGGTTCGACTAAGTTTGGGTAGTGATATATGACTTGTGGGAATTGTTGGTTGAGGTCCCGAGGAGCTCGGGTGAGTTTCGGATAAGTATGAGTTGTGTTGCGCTCGTTTTTTATGTTTCGGCGTCGTTTCTTCAAGCATAATTGGTACCAAATTAAGAAAATGAGCTCCAATTTCTGTTTTGATTGAAGCATTAGATCCGTATCGTAATTATGGAGCTATAGTAAATAGAATCATCGAATTTTGACATCGTATGACGAAGTTATGCTCATTTTAGTGTCGGAGAAGAGAGCTGGTGCTGGTGTTTCGCAGGTTGGGTCCGCAACCGCGGAGCTGCAGGTGCGCAAGATGGCCCGCAAGTGCGGAATTGACAGCTGGAAATGCGTATGTGCGGGTATTTTGGTCGCACCTGCGAAAATCCCTGAATATAGAAAAATCAGACCGCGTCATTTTAGTATTTTGAGCATATCTTGAGTTCTAGAGCTCCGATTGAGGTGATTTTTGCGGCGTTCTTCTCGTCTTTTCATCGGGGTCAGTATATAAGTATTATTTTTTCATTTTAGTATGATTACAGAAGTTCTTCTTATGAATTAATCCATATTTTGATTGGAGAATTGGGGTTTTTATCCAAAACTTTTCTAAAAAGAATAATTGGGTTTGAACATTGATTTGGCATCGGAATTTGATGAAATTAGTATGTTTGGACTCATAATTGAATGGGTGTACGGAATTTATAAATTTTGTCAGGTTCCGAGGTGCGGGCCCGGGAGTCGACTTTTGGGTCGATTTTTATATTTTTGCAGAGATTGAAATTTTATTATCCAGAATAGTCCCTTACAAGTTTTATGTGTATTTTGAAGTTGTTTTAGAGTGATTTTGAGCCGTCCGGAGGTCTTTTCACCTGAGAAGTCCATTTTAGAGTACCTGGTAGTCGTCGTCGAGGTAAGTCTTTTGCCTAACCTTGTGGAGGGGGGGGGGGNTTAGGATTGAGTCTTCCTTGTTGATTGTAGTCCGAGTATGCGAGGTGACGAGTGTGTACTCGTACTTATTTGCAATTAGATTGCCCTTTTAGGATTCGTAGATTCTTATATTACCTGTGTATGATTTGTAATTGTTACACTTGAATCCTTGGTTGTTAATTTCATTCCTTCCTATTTAAATTAGAATTACTTGTTTTTGGATTCTTCATTGGTTATTTGACTTTACTTGACTTAACTGAATATTCTACTTATCTTATCACCATGCTATATTTTCTTCCTAGCTTGCCTAATTGACTATAATTAGTGTCATTTAACCTTATAGTTGACTAGCCGTAGTTGGAACATATATTCGTTGGAGTCAAGCATGCTCGTGAGTCTTACATTGTGATTTATATGACTATTCCCTTAAGTGCCACTTAGGTCTAATTGTTAGACATTTATGTTATTGGTATTTCCTTGATGTTGCCTATTATTGGGCCTTTTGTTTAGGCTGAGTGTTATTCCGTGAAGTTAACTGTTTAGGTGAGATTGGTTATAGTTGTTTCCCTTGCCGGGATGTTATGGTTCTTGTTACTGTTTATGTTGTTAATGATATTGTTTGTACTGTTGACTCCCTTGCCGGGATGCTGTGGTTTTTATTACTGGTTATGTTGTTAATGATATTGTTTGTATTGTTGACTCCCTTGCCGGGATATGGTGATTTATGGGTCATATTGTTGGTTTTTTCTTACCAAACTGTTGTTCTTGATATTGTTTGGGTGAGGAAGAGTGTAAAGCACGAAGGGTGATGACGTGTATTGTGAGGATGAGAGTAATAAAGCACAAAGGGTGATGTCATGCCATGTTATGATATTGAAGCACGAAGGATAATGTCGTGCCATGTTATGATATTGAAGCACGAAGGATAATGTCGTGCCATGTTATGATATTAAAGCACGAAGGGTAATGTCGTGTCGTGTTATGATATTAAAGCACGAAGGGTGATCCGTGCACTTGTTTTGGTGAGAATGAGAGTAAAGCACGAAGGGTGATGTCGTGCACTTGTTTTGGTGAGGATGCGAGTAAAAGCACGAAGGGTGATGCCATGCACTTGTCTTTGTATTTTATTTCATTGTTCTAAATTTGGATATTCCTACTGATCTCTTACTGCATTTATTGGCAAGATTTGATATTTCTCCTATACAGCATGGTAATTTCTGAGTTACGGACTGAGTTCCGGTGGATAAATCTTGAGGATATTCTGATCAAGGGGTTTTATTGAAAAGTGTTATTGAAAAAGCAATGGTTTGAAATGATTATACTTGAATGACTTTTACATCGAATGTATATTTAAAAAATACTAGTCTTGCCTAAAATGAGATTTGGAAGTCATTTATTGGGAAAGCATCTTTGAGAAGTTTCGTATTGTGAAAGAACCTATGTTTTATGTAATTCTCTCGATTAAATATACTTATATCTACTTTTGGAGAAAACATGTTTTCAAATGAAACTCTTCCGTACTAAAATGATTTTTATTTGCAAAAGTTTTTCATATGAACTGTTGTATAAAGATTTTCACCAATATATGGATTTTAGTGGCTAAGGCCCTATGCGAACAACCCGATATAGAGTTGAATTAATGGTGTTCTCTATTGTATTGTGTTTCTTTTCCGTTTAACTTGTTTTGTTGTCCATATTTCTGGGTAATTTTGTGTTGTTTCATGATTGATTTCTGTAATTGCCTTCCGCATTATATTGGCATTGTTGTAAATTATTCCGTGAAGTCTTAGATAGATGTAACGTTCGGTCATTTCTACATTCATGCTATTTATCTTGTAGACCAGTGGTGTCTTGACTAGTCCTCGTCACTACTCCACTGAGGTTAGTCTTGGTACTTACTGGGCACCACTGTGGTGTGCTCATACTACACTTCTGCACATTTTTGTGTGCAGATCCAGGTATATATTGTAGTAGTTGTGTGGATGGGTTCCAAGGAGACTCAAGGTAACCTACTGCTGCGTTCGCAGGCGTGGAGTCACCTTCTTTGTATTTATTGTTCATACACTGTTGTATCCATTTCCAAACAGTTGTACTTAGAAGTTGTAGAAGATTCGTAGAGCTTATGACTTGTACTACCGGTTTTGGGAAAGTTTGTACATTCTATTGAGATTCTATATCAAGACTGTTAGTTTTCCTTTATTTATTGTTGTTATTCAGTAACTGCTAGGCTTACCTAGTCCCTAAGACTAGGTGCCATCACGATGCCCGACGGAGGGAATTTGGGTCGTGATAAGTTGGTATCAGAGCTCTAGGTTCATAGGTGCTACGAGTCATAAGCGAGTTTAGTAGAGTATTGCGGATCGGTACGGAGACGTCTGTACTTATCTTTGAGAGGATACGGAACTATTAGGACAATTTCACTTCCTTCATTCCTATCGTGCGAGTTCATTGATCTTGAAGTTTGAAATTATCGTCCCATTCTCTCACCGATAGTGAGGACACGAACTGCGGTACCTGATGATGTTACCCGAAGCAAGTGTCACAAGGGTCAAGGACAGAAGCCGACGAGGAGCACGTGTCGCAGTCAAGATACCTGTCAAAGCAGTTATGGAGGAGCCGCCAGCAGTTCTAGTTGACGGAAACATGTAATGGAGGTGCATGTTGCTTCCCCGGACTTCAGGAGGCCTGGGCATAGTTTTTGAGTATAATTGGTACATTGACTCAGGCTGGGTTGATTTTAGTGCACCAGTTGCTTCACGGATCAGGGGAGGAGTTCTGACTCCCACCGTCTGCACTCCAGAGCAGTGAGATCATGTTGGTCGGGTACCAGTTGTCATGACAGCCCGACATGTGGTTTCAGTTCAGCCTGTGGTTAGAGTAGTAGCATCGGAGCAAGAATACCTTGGACTTGAGAGGTACAGGAAGTACCACCCTTCTATATTTCAGTGGATTGGCGGCAGATGATGCTAGGGTTTCCTGGGGGAGTGTCACTATACTCTTCGTACTTAGGGTGTTGTAGAGATGAGCGGGATTATTTTGTCACATCTCAAGTTCAGAGTAGTGGGTTGATGAGTGGTGGCGGCATATGAGTGGGTTAACCTGGCCGAGTTAGCTTCACTAGCATGGATTCAGTTTTTGGAGATGTTTAGAGAGAGGTTGCACCTCAGTTCCTTGGAATGTTCGGCGCGCGGAGTTTGAGAAGTTGCGTCAGGGTGCTATGTCACTATTGGAGTATGCTGTTAGATTCAGTGAGTTGACCATATATATACACCTCGCTTGGTTGCTTCAGTTAGGAGATGAGTCCGTAGAGTCATTGAGAGATTCAGACATGATATTCGGTTCAGCGGGACTCGAGAGTTAGAGTAGGATGCCTCGTTTCAGCAGGTAGTAGGGATCGCTCGCCAGTTAGAGAGCATGTGGGACAGGGAGCGAGAGGACAGACGAGATCATGGAGAGAGTCAAGGGAGGCAAGGAGGCCTCGTGGATCGGAGAAATTTACTGGCCCTTATTATGGAGGCAAGGTACGACGCGGTAGAGGTTTAGTGGATCAACCAGTTCAGTTTGCATTACCAGCTACGCATGGGGTTTCAGGTACTCATGGGTCTCAGAGGATTCTTATTGTATGTTTTCTACAGCCACGTCAGTAGAGAGGTTGTTTTCAGTGTGGAGATGTTAGCCACAGAGTGAGAGATTGTTTCAGGATTCAGGTAAATGTGTTATAGCAGGATATTCAGGTGAGTAGAGGGCACCCAAGAGGGGGAGACCCGACCCGTTGATATGTTTCATTAGTAGGCTGGAGGCCGTTGTGCCAGGTATTATCACACATGTATGTTTGATGTGTTACAGAGGGGAACCAATTGTGTTTCACTATAGTTCTGTTGGTCAGGACGAGTTTCCCTTATTTGATGTTTCATCTATGAGTGAGTTTTATGTTTTGCACTCTATTTTTGCATTTGCTCCTATTGGGGAGATTCTATGAGTAGTAGCCCGTGTCTACCGTTGTTTTATTCATCCTTTCTAGTGGTGAAACTGGAAGTGAGTCCATGTTGTCATTCGTGGTAAGCTTTATGTGATTCTCCTAAGTGTTTTGTTTACGAGTTGTGATTTGATACTCCATCGAGATGTGAGTTCAGTTAGCGTCATGATTTTATCAGCTGAGATGAATTAGTGGAGGAATTTCAATTGGTGTGATACATTTTCGGTATGTGATTCAGAGTTGAGGGTGAGGTCCTCGTGATATTTGTGATTCGATATATTTTGACCGGGCTGAGTGCCGCGGTGGAAATCTTATCAGGATGGGATCCTTGTGATGTGTTCATATGCTTTGTTTCCTCCTTGTTATATTGCTTTTATTAATTCAGTATTTATAGAGAGTTGTGCCTATGGACTTTTGTTTGATAGATCCTTTATATGTTTCTATTTTCATACTCAGTCATTCTCATTATGTGTTCCTCTAGTTTTCTATTGCGAGATGTGTGCCCTGTGGTGTTAGTTGTGGCTTGGTAATTCGGGTGTTTAATAATGAAATCTTCGTGTTTATTGCATCATTATCAGTAATATTGGGTTTGGAACAGAGTCCAATCAGATGTGGGGCTAATTGCCAATGTTGAGTTGATTTCGGGCAGCTATTGTGATCAAAAGTGTTATTTGAGTCTATGTGTGATGTGCTATGTGATCTGGTCATACCTTATGGGGGTAGTCCTGAGTCGATGCAGTTGTTTGAGGCTAATGTCGGATATGTAATTAGGATTGGGTCCTTTGTAAATGAGTAGAAGATGAGAAAGTAGAGGTATGAGGCTTATCAGTGGTAATAGGAATGCTAAATTGCAGTTGTGATGGTGTCATCAGGCTTATGTAGCTTGGGTTGACGTGGGGTCACCTGCAGATTTGTGTTGGAAGTGTGAAATCAGTGAGTGGAAGAGTTCAAGGTGAATCTTGGCACGTTCGAGGACAAACGTTTGTTTAAGAGGGGAGAATGTGACGACCCGACCGGTCGTTTAGGGAATTGAAGCTCCATTCGGTGGTGTAAAGTCATAAGCAGCTTCACATTGTGTATATTGACCTGCGTGCGTGGTTAGATTCAGTTACCGGGTAATTCAGAGTCGAATTGGGAGAAAAATTTCAGTCTTGGCAGCTTAAGTGATGAAAGTTGACAGGAGGTTGGACTTTTGTGTAAATGGCCTCGGAATGAGTTTTGGTTAATGTCAACTGCTCCATGTGATTATTTTGGACTTAGGCGCGCGTCCGGGATTGGTTTTAGAGGTCCGTAGAGTGATTTGAGGTAATTTGGCGAAAGTTAGAATTTCGGCGATTTCGGCCGATAGGTGAAATTTTGATATCGGGCTCGGAATGGAATTTCAGAAGTTGGAATAGGTTCGTAGTGTCATTTTTGACGTGTGTGCAAAATTTTAGGTCATTCGGACGTGGTTTGGCAAGTTTCGGCATCGTTGGCGTATTTTGGAAGTTTAGAAGTTCTTAGGCTTGAATCCGAGGTTGATTCGGTGTTTTGGTGTTGTTTTGGGTTTTCCGAAGGTTCAACTAAGTTCGGGTAGTGATATATGACTTGTGGGAATTGTTGGTTGAGGTCTCGAGGAGCTCGGGTGAGTTTCAGATAGGTATGGGTTGTGTTGCGCTCTTTTTTTATGTTTCAACGTCGTTTCTTCAAGCATAATTGGTACCAAATTAATAAAATGAGATCCAACTTCTGTTTTTATTGAAGCATTATATCCGTATCATAATTATGGAGCTATAGCAAAAAGAATCATCGAATTTGGACATCGTATGAGGAAGTTATGCTCATTTTAGTGTCGGAGAAGAGAGCTGGTGCTAGTGTTTCGCAGGTGCGACGTTGGGTCCGCACCCGTGGAGCCGCAGGTGCGCAAAATGGCTCGCAAGTGCGGAATTGACAGCTGGAAACGCGCAGGTGCAGGTATTTTGGTCGCACTTGCGAAAAATCTCTGGTAGAAAAACCAGACCGCGTCATTTTAGTATTTTGAGCATATCTTGAGTTCTAGAGCCCCGATGAAGGTGATTTTTGCGGCGTTCTTCTCGTCTTTTCATCGGGGTCAGTATATAAGTATTACTTTTTCATTTTAATATGATTACAGAAGTTTTTTTTTGAAATAATTCATGTTTTGATTGGAGAATTGGGGGTTTTATCCAAAAATTTTCTAAAAAGAATAATTGGGTTTGAACGTCGATTTGGCATCAGAATTTGATGAAATTAGTATGGTTGGACTCATAAATTGAATGGGTGTTCGGAATTAATAAATTTTGTCGGGTTCCGAGGTGGGGGCTCGGGGGTCGACTTTTGGGTCGATTTTTATATTTTTGTAAAGATTGAAACTTTATTATCCGGAATAGTCCTTTACAAGTTTTATGTGTATTTTGAAGTTGTTTTAGAGTGATTTTGAGCCGTCCAGAGGTATTTTCACCTGAGAAGTCCATTTTAGAGAACCGGGTAGTCGCAGTCGAGGTAAGTATCTTGCCTAACCTTGTGTGGGGGAACTACTCCTTAGGATTGAGTCTTCCTTGTTGATTGTAGTCCGTGTATGCGAGGTGACGAGTGTGTACTCGTAATTATTTGCAATTAGATTACCCTTTTAGGATTCGTAGATTCTTATATTACCTGTGTATGATTTGTAATTGTTACACTTGAATCATTGATTGTTAATTTCATTCCTTCCTGTTTAAATTAGAATAACTTGTTTTTGGATTCTTCGTTGGCTATTTGACTTTACTTGACTTAACTGAATATTCTACTTCTCTTATCGTCATACTATATTTTCTTCCTAGCTTGCCTAATTGACTATAATTAGTGTCATCTAGCCTTATAGTTGACTAGCTGTAGTTGGAACATCTATTCGTTGGAGTCAAGCATGCCTGCGAGTCTTACATTTTGATTTATATGACTATTCCCTTAAGTGCCACTTAGATATAATTATTAGACATTTATGTTATTGGTATTTCCTTGATGTTGCCTATTACTGGGCCTTTTGTTTAGGCTGAGTGTTATTCCGTGAAGTTAACTGTTTAGGTGAGATTGGTTATAGTTGTTTCCCTTGCCGGGATGTTATGGTTCTTGTTACTGTTTATGTTGTTAATGATATTGTTTGTACTGTTGACTCCCTTGCCGGGATGCTGTGGTTTTTATTACTGGTTATGTTGTTAATGATATTGTTTGTATTGTTGACTCCCTTGCCGGGATGTGGTGATTTATGGGTCATATTGTTGGTTTTTTCTTGCCAAGCTGTTGTTCTTGATATTGTTTGGGTGAGGAAGAGTGTAAATCACGAAGGGTGATGTTGTGTATTGTGAGGATGAGAGTAATAAAGCACGAAGGGTGATGGCGTGCCATGTTATGATATTGAAGCACGAAGGATAATGTCGTGCCATGTTATGATATTGAAGCACGAAGGATAATGTCGTGCCATGTTATGATATTAAAGCACGAAGGATAATGTCGTGTCGTGTTATGATATTAAAGCACGAAGGGTGATGCTGTGCCATGTTATGAGAGCAAAAGCACGAAGGGTGATGTCGTGCACTTGTTTTGGTGAGAATGAGAGTAAAGCACGAATGGTGATGTCGTGCACTTGTTTTGGTGAGAATGAGAGTAAAGCATGAAGGGTGATGTCATGCACTTGTTTTGGTGAGGATGCGAGAAAAATCACGAAGGGTGATGTCGTGCACTTGTCTTTGCATTTTATTTCATTGTTCTAAATTTAGATATTTCTACTAATCTCTTACTGTATTTATTGGCAAGATTTGATATTTCTCCTGTACGGCATGGTAATTTCTGAGTTATGGACTGAGTTCTGGTGGATAATCTTGAGGAGATTCTGATCAAGGGATTTTATTTAAAAGTGTTACTGAAAAAGCAATGGTTTGAAATGATTATACTTGAATGACTTTTACATCGAAGGTATATTTGAAAAGCACTAGTCTTGCCTAAAATGAGATTTGGAAGTCATTTATTGGGAAAGCATCCTTGAGAAGTTTCGTATTGTGAAAGAACCTATGTTTACGTAATTCTCTCTATTAAATATACTTATATCTACTTTTGGAGAAAACATGTTTTCAAAGGAAACTCTTCCATACTAAAATGATTTTTATTTGCAAAAGTTTTTCATATGAACTGTTGTATAAAGATTTTCACCAGTATATGGATTTTAGTGGCTAAGGCCCTATGTGAACAACCCGATATAGAGTTGAATTAATGGTGTTCTCTATTGTATTGTGTTTCTTTTCCGTTTAACTTGTTTTGTTGTCCATATTTCTGGGTAATTTTGTGTTGTTTCATGATTGATTTCTGTAATTGCCTTCCGCATTATATTGGCATTGTTGTAAATTATTCCGTGAAGTCTTAGATAGATGTAACGTTCGGTCATTTCTACATTCATGCTATTTATCTTGTATACCAGTGGTGTCTTGACTAGTCCTCGTCACTACTCCACTGAGGTTAGTCTTGGTACTTACTGGGCACCACTGTGGTGTGCTCATACTACACTTCTGCACATTTTTGTGTGCAGATCCAGGTATATATTGTAGTAGTTGTGTGGATGGGTTCCGAGGAGACTCAAGGTAACCTACTGCTGCGTTCGCAGGCGTGGAGTCACCTTCTTTGTATTTATTGTTCATACACTGTTGTATCCATTTCCAAACAGTTGTACTTAGAAGTTGTAGAAGATTCGTAGAGCTTATGACTTGTACTACCGATTTTGGGGAAGTTTGTATATTCTGTTGAGATTCTATATCAAGAATGTTAGTTTTCCTTTATTTATTGTTGTTATTCAGTAACTGCTAGGCTTACCTAGTCCCTAAGACTAGGTGTCATCACGATACCCAACGGAGGGAATTTGGGTTGTGACACAATGAGACCCGCACATGCGATTTTTAGGGGGATCTGGTCGAAAAACCTTCCCACTAATGCTTTCATTTCTCCCCGACTATGATACTGGTAAAGAGCCTTCTTCCTTCTCTCCGACACGGTTGTTGAGACACACTAAGTAGTCATGAGAAAGTTAAATTTCATCTGTGTGAAAGATATCAAGATAGTTTCTTCTTTCTCTGTGCGTGGATTAGCCCTTGATCGGATAATTATTTTGATTTAAAAGTCAAAAAATAGAATTCTTTTCACTTTAACAACTGTGTTTTTTCTAACAACTCGAAAGGCGATTCCCCCTACTATCTACAATTCCAGACGCGACAAAAGTGCTTATTCCCCCAAAAACGACTGAAAAGCTCCTTTATTAAATCTTCCCATTTTACTAATAAGAAGGTAAGCATGAAAGCCCAGAAAACCCGACCTATACAAAGCAAGGGTGGATGTAGTGCATTGTCGGCGGGTTCAATTGAACCCATAACTTTCGATGCAGAGTAACAATTTATATGTAAAATTCATTAAAATTACAAAAATAGTAGATATGAACCCATAAATTTAAATATATAATGAGTTCAATGCTAAAAGTTTCAAAAGTTGAACTCATAGAATTTAAATCCTGAATCCGCCTATGATACAAAAAGCTCTTTCAGCCCGTACTCCTAACAAGTGAAATTTGCTAATACCCACCATATATTGTTTCGGGGCCGATCTCTTGTATCGAAGTAAAAAAATTCATTGATTTTTTATATTCTATTTATTTCTTCATATTGCAAAGGACAAGGCAAGTTGAAGAAGAGGACGATTAATTAATTCTATGCTAAAGTGTATTAGTATTATATATAATTTTGCATGAGTATTTTAGCAATAGGCAGCAGTACCTCAATTTTCATATATTTACCTTACACCTAGTGGTGACATATGGACTGATTGATAATTTTTAGGGCAAGTTGAAAATGAATTCTCGAGTTGGTTGATAGATAAATACTTTTGAGTCAAAATGATTTTGATCCATTTTATATAGGTGCCACAAAATCTTTCTTTTAATTTTTAAGCAAGAAGGTACAACCCAATCTATTCTCAATACTTTTCATAGTCTAAAACTGGTTTGGTCTTTAAAACCAAAAGTGCATTTTACTCCACGGACCATTATAAAAGCTTTAACTCAACTGGTTTGGCACTAAAACGTAATTATTGGTGTATTTAATCTTTTTCTGGAGTCGGGGTTTAGACACATGTTTCGAGGAAATATAATCTTTTAACTTTATGAATTATCTTTTGTTCTTTCAACACTGCTGATTTACGTTTGTCTTACTTTTTGCTACATGTTATGTTTTAAAATCTCAATTAGCCAACCAAACTCCTTGCCAACAAGAAGAGGAGAAGTTTCATTTTCAAATTGGTAATAACTTTAGATGAGCTCTTCATTAAGAGCGGATATACAATATCATTTTCCCTATATTATCATGTTTGGGTATAATAATTCCACAACCTTCAGGTTAAAAGCTTGTTATTGTCGGAAATACAGAACACCAAACAAGAAACTTGGGACCCATTTCTAGTCGAAAAAGGAGTCTTTTCTCCTCTCTGTCCATATGGTTCTATTATTAGCTAGCATTTGATGATGCAGATTTGAGAGAATTCCATGGAATAATGTGTAAACTGTCCATTTTTTTCTATTATTTAGCTCACAAAACTTAATTCACAAAGGCAAAGACAAAAAGAGTCACGAGGAATAACTAGAGAACTATAACTATTGATGCCCACTTTAGATTCCAGCAACGTACTCGAACTACATACTGCTACAACTAGCAAGGAAAAAGCCCCAATTTTTATATTTTTCCAAATCTGTTCGCACAAGCCACCAATAACACCACCTCCTAATAGACAATCACAACCTCAACTCCATGAAGGAAACCTCGGAAATTGAGCTTTCAGATCAAGAAATTGATCAACTAAGTCGTAGCATAGACAAACCTAAGGAAGTTATAGACAAACTTAAGGGAACTAAGGCACAATCATGCAACACCCCCTAGCAAGGTAAGTTTTCGTGACACCCTCTTCCCACCACCTCCTCCTCTAATCGATCCAAACCTAGAGACTGAGTTCCTGAAAAAACTAACCTTGGACGATGAAAATACCAATCCATCTCACCACCCTTTCTTTATTCCTATCTCCTCAAATGACAAACTTAGACTTTACCGTCCTTGGCATCAAGCCATTATCATCAAACTCCTACGAAAAAATTTCATATACAAATCTCATAATTAAACTAATTTCCCTTTGGCAACTCAATGAAACACTTCATTTAATATATTTAGGATACAAATACTATCTTATCAAATTCCAATACATTTTTTCTTGAGAACTTTAATAAAATACTCCAAACTGGACCTTGGTTCATAGGATCCCAATACCTCACTATCCGTCAATGGGAACCTAAATTCAATCCAGCTCTAGCACACACAAATTACACCACCATGTGGATCCGCCTACAAGAATTACCCACTGAATATTATTATGATATGCAAATCCTCCAAACATAGCGAATTTTATTGGCACACTCATAAAAATTGACATATGCACAGTTCATATATCCAGAGGTCGTTACGCTAGGCTTTGCATTTTAGCTCCATTAGGGAAACCTCTTCCATCAGAAATCCACCTTGGCACACACACTCAGCTAATTTTTTTATGAAGATTCAACAATAATTTGTCCCTAACGAGGATGATCAACCTAGTCAGTGGAAAACTGTTACCGATGCAAAAAACAAAAAATTACAAGAATTAAGGCAGAACTTCTCTCCCAAACCACCTACATGAACCAAAATCACCCACATCCCCCCAATACCACCAGTGAGAAACCTAAGGTCCCACCTGCCTCCCACGAGACCACAAATCCAACCAATGACGTACCCATTCATAATCAATTTGACTTCCTTAAGCCAAACCCTACACCGGACCCACCCCTATAAAAACCAAAACCTTGCATGCCAACCCTATACCACCTACAACTCACTCAATTAACCCTACCTCAATATTTTTCAAACCACCATCATCACCTTTCCAAATTCCAACACCCACGTCCCTTGTAAACCTAGAAGAAAATCATTTTCACAACCGTCCACCTTCCATACATCCTTTAATTCGAAAAACCTTGTCCAAACGTATACCTCCAAAATACAATACCAACAAGAAATCATCTAAACTAGCCACCCATCATGACACTACTACACATGATTTGCCTACTAAAAATGATATGCAAGACAACACACAACTAAATGCCAAAGATCCATTACCTACAACTACACCAATCCAAATAAGCCAAAACCTTACTCCAACACCTAAATCATTGACCCCCCCTAACCACATCTCAACACCCCCTGTACACTAAAATTCCCCATCATCATTACCCATAAAAGAATGTTCAACATACTACTCCCATTAACCTTACACCTTCAATACCATAAGGTACACCACGGCCCGTAAACAATAAAAATCCCATAACCAATGGCAATGGCCTATACCATCAACCAATCACTGAAATAACCTCCATTTCCACCCCAAGGGCCTCTTCAAATACCACTCCAAAAAACACTTCCACCACGACAACTCAAGCCACATTTCAAGATACTAAATCTTCCACAAACAACTACAATGTATCATCCACACAACCACAGGAATCACCACCACATGCACAGTCGATACATCAACAATGTCCATATCAACCACTACCATCACCTCCCTCCATCACACGTAATCATCCACCATCAACCCCTCCCTCCCACGCACATCAGTGGACAACAATGCAACCAAACCTCCCAGCCATGCAACAACCTCTGATTGCACCACCACAAAAAATACTTACCATGCACCAACAACCACAAATAGATCTCCAACTACTACAAAACTATGTCACACTTCTATTGGAAACATCGAAAGAAATGGAATTCTCACTTCAAGAGGGAATTCCAAATCAAGCATAGAAAGACCAAGTCTTGAACCTAATTCATCAACAAGACATCACCATTTGGCAGTTGCAGCAAATTATCACTCAATACCAACAGTGGCAAGCTCAGGCACCTCACCATCCTTTCTACTGGAATATACCCCTACAATATAACTTCTGGCCATGGTTACCTCCTCATCAACCAGCGGAGATGCCCCACCCTCCACTGCCAGGGCCAATGCAACAACAAGTGATCGACATCCAGAATTCCAACTCACCACCACCTTCTTCATATCGGGAAAATCCCCATCAAGAAGAAGAAGACAACGACCTGCCGGAAACCTTTATGGAATCAATGGAAATGAATGACTTCCTGACGATCTCCATGACAGGAAACATAGAAAAAAATACCTCATCTTTATCCCTCCAAATCTTCAAAAATCCTCACTGAACATACGCATAGACCCCTTCTCCTTGGAGGAGAGATATGTGATACTCATGATCCCAAACTTGCATGACAATCTACTACCTGCAGCTCTATACAATCCTCCACATTTGCTAATGCATTTGGAACTCTCGCTGGCTCCGGAAGGGAGAAACCTACACCATGAAGGACTTATGAAGATAATGATTTGGAACTGTCTGGGAGCTCATAATCAAGAATTCCGCCAGAACCTTAGATTTTTGCTAACATGGAATAATCCATCCACTCTATTCCTGACAGAAACAAAAATAGAGGATCACACTGATCTTCTTACGGAGTTCAATTACATTTACCTAATTCAAGTAGCAACACAAGGTCAATCATGTGGAATAGCACTCTTATGGCGTGTTCATGAATTGGTAGTCAACCCAGTAGCAGTCACAAGACAGGAGATACATGCTTCTGTCCAGGTAAATAAATCACCTACATGGCTTCTATCCTTAGTATATGCTAGTAATAATTTTACAAATCGACAATTGTTATGGAACAATCTACAATCTGTTCATGACAACCATAATTGTGCATGGCTATTATATGGTGATTTTAATGAGGTGACTACCTCCAAGGAGAAATTTGGAGGATCCCCTGTTAATATAAAAAGATTCTCAATTTTAACAATTGTCTTAATAACATTAAAATGATTGATATGGTTTTTTCACGCCCGCGATTCACATGGACTAATAAGCCTAAATTTGATCACAAAAAAAATCACCTTAAATCAATTATTATAGAAAGACTAGACAAATTCTTTGGCAATAATAAATGGCTCGAATTATTTCAAGATTCAACTGTTAAAAATTTACCACGCACCCATTCCGATCATTGCCCACTAATCCTAAATTTAACCAAACCTTATTCTAAACCTCCATCTAAATTCAAATTTGAAACAATGTGACTTCAATAACCCCAATTTTCTGATATTGTTACCCATACATGGCTCAATGAACATGATTATTCTAAGGGACTAAAAAACTTCACTGAACTAGCTAGCCACTGGAACATTCATACTTTTGGAAATATCTTTTACAAAAAAAAAGATTTTAATTGCTCGTTTGAAAGGATTGTAACGTATGCAACCACACAACAAAAATTCATTCCACTACAACCTAGAAAATCAACTAATCATTGACTTCAATAACTTACTATGAAGTGAGGAAGAATTTTGGAAATTAAATCACGCGTCCAATGGCTAAATGAAGGAGTCCAGAATTTTGGAAATTAAAATCACGCGTTCAATGGCTAAATGAATGAGATGCAAATACGACCTTCTTTCATATCTCCACAATACTAAGACGTAGATGTAATAAAATACTAAACCTATATGATTCACTAGGTAATTGGACCTTTGACACCAAAACTATACATGATACAATTCTCAAATACTACCAAGAATTATTTACTACCCAATTAACACACTGACAAAACGAATATATAACTACCCTCTCAAATTCACTCACTAATGATGACATTCAAACACTCAACCATCCATTATCTATTATAGAAATCACCAAGGCAGTGTACTCCTTTAAACCACTTAAAGCTCCAGACCCGGATGGGTTACACCCCATTTTCTTCTAAAAGTTTGGGTCGGAAATTAAACAAGCAGTAATCCACACTTGTCAACACGCTTTCTATACATATACTATTCCACCAGAAATAAATAATACTAATATCATCTTGATACCTAAAGTAAGTTACCCAGAGTCCATTACTCAATATAGGCCAATTGGTCTCTCCTACACAATCTATAAAGTCATTGTTAATATAATCAGACATTTCCTACTTAAACTAATCAACCCAACCCAAAGCATTTCCTAAAAGGTCGTACGACAGCTGACAATTCCATCCTTGTACAGGAAATCTTCCACTCTTTTAAAAAATAACAAGGCAAAATAGGCAACATGATGATAAAAATTGATCTCAGAAAAGCCTTTGATCGTTTAGAATGTCCTTCATTCGTTTCTCTTTACAACACTTATATTTTTCACTACCCTTAATCAACCTCATAATGTCATGTGTCACAACTTCCTCCATATTAATACTCATCAATGGTACACCAACTCCCTTCTTTTAACCTTCTCGGGGTATAAGACAAGGAGATCCCCTATCACCTTTCCTATTCATAATATGCATGGAATCATTGTCCCGCATAATTGAACATAACGCAGTGAACGGATCCAAGCATACAATTCTATTGAGTAGCGAGGATGGTCAATGCAGTTTTAACCAACTAGATCGGGATCGAATCCACAGGGAGTTAATTATTTGGAATTAGGTTTATATCTAAGATAGATGTGGGTTTTGCGTCTAATTACACTTCCACAAGTTTTGATTTGATTTCTACTTCTAACTTTACTCTAAAGATTGCAATAATTGAAACTAAGAACAATATTTTTGTTGTTGTTTTTTAAGTGTTTAAAGAGACTAGGGTAGTGACTTCTACCTAGGTGGATATCTAACGGGTAACAAAGTTCTAGGGCAAGCTTAATTAGTTGAGATTTTAATATAGCTATCACACCCGGGTACTCACTCTATACCTCTCGGTAGTTTGAGTGATTTTTCCCAATTTAGCTTTCTCAAGTCCAAATGGGTACTCATGCAATTCAAGTGATATTAGCTCACGGGTATTACTATATCTAGGTTTAACCCTTTAATTGGGGGCTATCAATTTCTTGAGTTCACCCCAATTCCTTGTTAGCCTAGTTTTCCTAGAATTAGTCCCTCTTTCTCAAGTAGAGACTAAGTAATAAAGGCATGAATCAATATTTGAAACCATTAATTCTATAGTTCTAGCAAGAACTAGGCTAAGCCCTAAAATCAAATACCCATTAAATACCCACTCTAGGGTTGGGTCACAACCCTAGCTATGGGCTTAGCTACTCATGGAAAAAACAAAAATTATAGAAAAACCCAGCCGTCTCACTTTCTCATACAAAACATAATATAACCTAAAAATGAAAAAAAGTCTATTTATACTAAGTTGAAAATATCTAACAAAAATGCCCCTGCAGAGGTTGTGCGACCGCATAATTTTGAGTGCGGCTTCACTTCTGCTTTCGCGGCCGCATAATTATGATCGTGGTCCAAGTTCTTCTCTTTTGGATCATGGTTGAACTGAGCTTTCACGGACCGTATAATTTCAAGTGCGTCCACGCTCCAGATTATGTGGCCGCATAAAAGTGATGCGGTCCGCACTTGCTTGAGTTTGGCTTGAAATCAACTCTCTGATTCTTCATCTTACGGACTGCATAATTTTGATTGCGTTCGCACAAGGGACTTCCGCGGCTGCACAATTCTGGTGCGGGCTACATTTCTCTCTTTTGATCAAATTATCAGCTCTCTGAATCTCAGTCATCGCGGTCCGCATAATTTCCTTCCCGACCGCACAGGCACTTTTACGGCCACATATTTCTGGTGCGGTCCACGCTCATCATTTAGCTCAAAATCACCCTCTCTGAGTCTCTCTCTTGCGGACCGCGTAATTATGATCGCGGCCGCATCATGGCTTTCACCGCCGCGCAATAGTTGTGTGGTCCGCACTTCAGATCTCTTTGCCCATTCTTGGTTTTTGTTCAATTTTTGACTCCTTTGTGAGTTGATTATGATTCATTTGGCTCATTTTGAACAATTACTGCAAGCAGACATATTTCATTAGTTTCCAGGAATACCTTCAAGCATTTTTGGCCTAAAACACAAATAAAAGAGAGCAAATAATAGGTTAAAATCCCTACTTATCAACTCCCTCAAACTTAAGCTTTTGCTTGTCCTCAAGCAAATAAGGTAATTCCCACCTCTACTAGAAGAAAATGATATTTCAGCTGGCCTAAGGTGAATCAATCATGGATCAGTTGGGACTAACAATTACCCTCAACACAAATGAATTATCAACAACACCATGTTTGACCTTTTGAGTACCATAGTGCTAATGTGACACTAGAGCATCAAGGGTTGACTTAATTCATCAAGGAAGCTCTCTCTATCACGTTGGTCGTTGTGGAACCCAAACTCATCCTCCTCTACTCTCCATGAGCAAATCTCACTTTAGAATGTAACACTCAAAACAAGGATTGTGAAGAAGTATGCTCATCTCTCTCAAAAGAATGTCACAAGTCCGGCTCTAAGTACCATAGGCTTGCCCCTTATGTAAATCACCACTAATGTAAGCTCACTCAACTTGAAATCATATAGGGCTTTTGCGGGAATGTAATGAAGGCTTTTGGATCAAGGTAGGGCTTATCGGACTATGATGGTTTCATCTTTCCTTAATCACTCCATTTTCTCTTTTCGGCTCATACTTTCTTGACTCTTTGAGTCATTTTCTTCTTACTTAGGGGAACTAGAGAGACACACTGTCACTCTTTCTTGCTTATGACAATCATTTTTCTCCTTTTCTAATCACTCCATGCCTTTCATCATTGCTTTCTTTGAATCCCTTAAACTTTTACTTTCTTTTTGACATATTTCTTTTTGGCCTTTCTTCCTTTTATTTGCCTTTCCTTTTCTTCATTTATTTTTTCTTCTTTGTACCTTTTATCACTTTCAAATTCCTCGTCTCTCCCCCAAACTTATGCTTTTTTCTGTTGTTTATCACGAATGCTAAGGAAAGATCGGGTGCCAAGAGAGGGTCATTATAAAACGGATAAAGGCTTGTAATGTGGCTATTGAATGAAAAAAACTTAGGCTCAAAGGGGTTGACTAGGGATATCACATTGGTAGGCTACGAAAGCTTTCAAGTTTAAATTGGATCAAGGAGAGCCTAGAACCATTTCTCAAGTCGAGCTACACTTAGAATTTCGCCTAGACAAACATTCAGGGCAAGTTCTAGACTTATTGGCACGAAACTTGGACTTGCAATTCAATACCTCACCTCTCACGCTGCTGGATTGTTAAAGAGAATAAAGTCGAGGGCCCACAACAACCTTAGTTAAGATTGAAAATCACAAATGGCTCAAAGAAACCACTCGATGATTTTTTTAGTCAACACAAGAGTCTAAAGGTCACAACTAGAGCTATTCTTTGCCAATCAACTTGTTTCTAACCATAAGGTCGAAGGTAAATGTGTTAGTACCAAGTGAAGCTGCTTGAAACACTTTTATTCATTACCACTATGTAACAAAACACAAAGAAAACAGACTCAATCCCTTAAGAAGGTTGCCACGCCATCCATTGTTGGGAAGAGCCACCCGGTTCACACAACATCCACCTTTGGAAAAAACCGTGGCAAGAAACCAAAGGATTATTGTTCACACAAAATGTAAAAAGAAGCTACCAACTTAAACATAAGCTACTAAAGGAAATAAGAAGTTATGCTACTATAGAAAAACAATGAAAGAAGTTATGAAGTAAACTACGGAAAGTAAACTGAATATGTACAAAATGAAGTAAAGAGAATATATACATAATGGGAATGAATATATACATCGAATGGTAATAATATATACGTACCAAAAGTGAAAATAAATATAAAGAAAAATAGTATAATGGTTATTACATACCAAATGTCATCAAATCAAAATGGACCACCCCCCAAATGAAAAATAGCATTGTCCCCAATGCTAATAACAAATAAGAACAGGGAAAGGGGTAGATAGTAAAGAGAACTCCTTATGTGGTATATGTCTGCATCGGGTCCTCAACATGAACAGGATCCTCAGCATGCATGGGCTCATCATCACCCTCCGTATCCTCTAACTGGATCTCCACATCTTTTGACTGGGGGACTACAGGGTTGCTGAGCATCTGAATTAGCTCCTCAACAGTGTGTGAAGTGGCAGCCGGCTCCTCAGACTGGCCGGCTGGTGCCTCTAATGCCTTAGGTACTGCTGCATATGCTGGTGGGACTGTCTCCTCCATGGGCAGGTCCAGTGGAATATCACCCGCAGAAGCAATCTTCTAGACCTCCTTGCTCAACTTCTCCACCGACTCCTTATATGCCTGAGTCTTCTGCATCTTCTTCACTTGCTTCCCCAAATCCTTGATAACCCTCCCATGTGCATCAAGAGTCTCCCGAATCTTTTTTTGGTCGTCTAGAATATTCTTCTAGTTATCCAAAATCTTCTTCCGGTTATCCAAAATCTTCTTCAAAGAGTCCTCCACTGATAGAGGTACCTCAAGCACTGATGGGGCTGGGGACTATGAAGCACTGGATATGGAAGTCAGCTTTGTGGTAGTTGTCTGCATCCAGTTGTTGAGACTGGATAGTGACTGTGAAACCCGCAGTGCAGCCTGAGGATAGGTAGAATATGTGGGCACTGACAGTGGCACTGAGAGGGATGGCCCTGAGGATGGAGGAGGCATGACAGCTGCTCCAGTAGAGGTACCGGCTGCTGTGGAGGGCTCTGACCCGGTGGCCACTACCCTTGGCTCTTCAGACTAGCCAGTGGAGGTAGTGTCTTTACCCTTGGCTTTAGGGTTGTCCGCTCCCTGGAGGTGATACCATGAGAAAGGCTTTTTAGCCTCACCTCCACATCAAAGTGCCTCTTCTCTACCCCTTGGTCTTGGAAATATTCTGTGAGGAATTTAGGGTAGGGATATGATCTTTCTTCTTTCCAAACTGCATTGGAGATGTTGTAGGACATCAGGTTCCCCACATTAATCGGATAGCCTGCTATGATGGAAGCTACCAATACGGCCCGGGTGAGTTGAAGGACATTCTCATGCTGGCATGGGTCTAGCGGCTGCACACAAATATTTGCCACCCTTTTGCTTAGTTAAGGGTGGCTCTGACTATTGGAACTCCAGCTGTGAGCCATGCAGGTATTGTCCCCAAAATAACTAGTATCTCAGCTAGCCATGGATGAGCTGCATCATCCAAGGCTAGCTTAGGTACTGCACTTCCTCAACCTCCTCAAATCTGGCATATTCGTTCAGTGTGTGGCCATCAAACCGGATTTTCAAGTTTCGGACCTTCATCACCTTGGTACCCTTTTTGATGTGGGCAACATTTGCATAAAATTCATTGATGAGGTATTCATTAGCATCTACCACCCGTCCGGTGAAATATTTCCATCATTTTCTCTCTGTGAATTGCTTTAGGACATTTGGATTGTGTGGGTTTAGGTCTTTGGTTATGAATTGTCGCTCAAGAGTCAGCGACCTTTGGGGCCACCATTCCCAGAACGTGGTATACGCCTTCTCACTCACAAATATATCAGCCCACACCTCTGGCTTCCTTGACCTAGCCATGCCTCCCACAATTGTATCACCCCATCTCCCATCATCCGGGACCTCATTATCATCATCTAAATTTATTGGGGCAGTTGTTGTAGCAGGTGTTGTAGCAGGCGGGGAAGATGGTTTAGATGCCTGACTACCTGCCTCTGAGCCATCAGAATAACCAGAGGAGGAGGTAGGTTCATTGACTAGGTGGAGTCGACCTGGGAATTGGTGTGATTGTGCTTGCAAAGAATCCCCCTCAGAAGTCTCCCGGATGAAAGGTATTCACTGGTGTTCGAGGAGTCCGGAGGAGGTTTACTGTAGGTATTCTTATTACCCAAGACTTTTTGGACTGATAATGGCATGCTAGGTTTTCCTCGACCCCGGCCGCGGGAGGATTCTGCCCTCCCCTTTGGAAGTGTCACCTCGACCACATGAATGCACAATTGTCTGCACATACAAGTAGTGAAAGTCAGTTAGAATTGGGGTTGAACATGTGATAAAGAATGACAATTGAAAAGAAAGACAGTTCTTCTCAGAACATAGCAGCGCGGACCGCACAAAAGTAAGTGCGGCCGCAGACAGCCCATTGCGGACCACACAAAAATAAGTGCGGTCGTATAATCATTATGGTGGGTCTCAGAAGTTTCAACTGTGCGGACCGCACAAAAATGAGTGCGGCCGCGAAAAACCAACAACGAACCGCACAAAATTGAGTGCGGCCGCATAATCTAAGCAATTAAGACTGCCTTGGAACTAGGGTATGGCAGACCGCACAATTTTGTATGCGGCCGCATACCCTATCGCAGACCGCACAAAAATATGTACGACCACGAAATTCAAATCAGATCAGCACTTATGAACAATTAATACTAGGGTTTTCACTAATTATCCAAGATTTATGGCAATTAAGCATGAAAAGCTACTAACCCCAGCTCCCATTATGCATTCAAACACTACCCACATAATTCTAAGAAAGAATTAAGCATCAATGTGACATTTTTGGTATGAACCTAACCCTAGATAAAAAAGAAAACTAAAAAAAGAGAAAAGAAAAGAAAAATATGAAATTAATTCATTGAAATCAACATTTGAGTAGTGAAATGTAGTAGGAAATCAACACTTGAAGAGTAGAAGTTGAGATTGAAAACAAGGAAGAGTGCATTGTGCTTTAGTCTAGCCTGAGAGGTCAGATTGTGTAAAGTGTGAATAGTTGCAAAAAGTCCTATTTATACTATGACCCCAGTGACCGACCGACTTACCTAAGTGCGGCCGCACTCTTTACCTTTTTCTCATTTGGCGGTTGAAGCAATGGCGCGGTCCGCATAAAAATGGCAGCAGTCGCATAGTTTGTGCGGTCCGAAAAATTTTGACCGCGGCCGTGAATCCTTAAGGGGTTTTGTCAGGCCAAACTTCAGAGAGTTAGCATTTTCCATCTTCCAGCTGCGCGACTGCACACAGAATTGTGTGGCCGCGAAATTCTTGTGCGGTCCGTATAATTCTAGCGCGGTCTGCACAATTTCACTACTTAGCCAAAATTTTCCTTGTCAATTTCCTGCACTGTACAACCAATTCCTACATACACTTCACAACCAGTTAGTCCAAAATAATGCCTAATCTAATAAGAAAATCAAAAGAAAGGAAAAACACATGGGTTGCCTCCCAAGAATTGCCTAATTTAACGTCACGGCACGACACATGTTACCATAATTCATTTGAAATGGAGCAATGCCACAACGTGACCATCATCAAACTTTCCAAGGTAGTGCCTTACTCGGTGCCCATTGACTCTAAAGATCTCACCACCTTGTTTTTCAAATCTAGAGCACCAAAAGGAGTCACATGTACCACTTCAAAAAGACCACTCCACTTTGATTTAAGCTTTCCCAGAAACATCCATAACCGAGAGTTAAATAGAAGAACAAGGTCACCTTCTTTGAATTCTTTGTTCCAGATATACTTATCATATAGGTACTTTATTTTGTACTTATACAAGGAAGAACTGGAGTAAGCATGGAACCGGAACTCATCAAGTTCATTCAGTTTCTCCACCCGAAGATTGGTAGCGACATCCCACTCAAGGTTCAATTTCTTCAATGCCCACATGGACTTGTGCTCTAATTCCACCGGGAGGTGACATGCTTTTCCAAACACCAACCGATACAGAGACATACCAATTGGAGTTTTGTAAGCTGTTCTATAGGCCCATAGAGAATCATCAAGTTTCCTTGACCAATCAGTCTGGTTTGCATTGACAATCTTGGATAGAATGATCTTGATCTACCTGTTGGAGACTTCAACCTATCCACTTGACTGGGGTGATAGAGGGTTAAAACCATACTTGGAGAGTAAAGTTTCAAAGGCTTTGTTGCAAAAATGTGAACCCCCATCATTAATGATGGCCCTTGGGGTGCCGAACCTTGTGAATATGTTTTTCTTCAAGAAAGCCACCATACTCCGTGCTTCATTGTTGGGCACAACTTCAACCCATTTGGAAACGTAATCCACAGCAACAATAATATAGGTGTTCTCACATGAACTCACAAATGGACCCATAAAGTCGATGCCCCACACATCGAAAATATCAATCTCGAGGATGGTGGTGAGAGGCATCTCATTTTTCCTAGAGATTCCACCGGCTCTTTGGAAATCATCACAATGCCTAACGAGCTCGGTAATGTCTTTGTACAAGGTAGGCCAATAGAATCCACAACTTAGGATCTTTGTAGCAGTTCTCGCCCCACCATGGTGACTACCATAGGGCGAGGAATGACAAGCTTCAAGAATACCCAATTGCTCTTCTTCTGGAACATCTCCCGATAACACCATCAGTGCAAATTTTGAAAAGATATGGATCGTCCTAATAATAATCCAAGCAGTCCCATTTAGTTTCTTCCTTTGGTTTGAAGAGCACTCATTAAATACAATGTCGCTCACAAGAAAGTTGGCCACATCGGAAAACCAAGGCATCCCGGTCAAAGACATGGAAAGGAGTTGTTCATCCGGAAATGAATCATTGATCTCAAGACCATCATGGGGCCTCCCCTCCTCTTCCAATCGGGACAAATGGTCTGCCACTTGATTCTCACTCCCTTTGTGGTCTATGATTTCAAGATCAAATTCTTGTAGAAGAATTATCCACCGTACCAACCTAGCCTTAGAGTCCTTTTTACTCATCAAATAAAGAATTGTCGCGTGATCGGTGTGCACACTAACTTTGGTACCCATGAGGTACGAGAGGAACTTGTCCATAGCAAAGACAATGGCTAATAGTTCTTTCTTGGTCACCGTATAGTTGACTTGGGTGTTGTTTATGGTCTTACTTGCATAGCAGACCAAATGAAATATCTTGTTGATTTTTTGCCCCAATACCGCTCCTACAGCCACTTCGCTAGCATCGCACATGAGCTCTAGTGGTAAGCTCTATTTGGTGCGGTAATGATGGGAGTGGTACTCAACCTATACTTGAGTAGCTCAAATGCCTTCATACAATCATCATTGAACACAAATTTGGCATTTTTTCCAACAACTTGCACAAGGGGTTCACCACTTTTGAGAAATCCTTGATGAACCTACGGTAAAACCCCACGTGACCTAGAAAGCTCCTCACTCCTTTGATGGAAATAGGAGAGGGAGTTGTGATATCACTTCAATTTTTGCTTTATCCTCTTCAATACCATTCTTGGAGATCTTATGGCCGAGGACAATTCCCTCATCGACCATAAAGTGGCACTTCTTCCAATTCAGCACCAAGTTGGTCTCTTCACAACGTGCCAATACTTTATCAAGATTATCCAAACACTTTTAAATAGAATCCCCCACAACAGAGAAATCATCTATGAAAACCTCGAGGAAGTCCTCCACCATATACGTGAATATTGCCATCATACACTGCTGAAAAGTAGTCGGTGCATTACATAAACCAAATGGCATCCTCGAGAATGCAAATGTTCCATACGGGCAAGTGAAGGTGGTTTTCTCTTGGTCTTCAGGTGCAATAAGAATCTGGTTATATTCGGAATACCCATCCAAGAAGCAATAATAAGCATGTCCGGCAAGCCTATCCAACATTTGATCAAGAAATGGAAGCGAAAAATGGTCTTTCCGAGTCACTTTGTTGAGCTTTCCATGAATCAATATTTGCAACCATTAATTATATAGTTCTAGCAAGAAATAGGCTAAATATCACTAACCCATACACATTCAAGCCCTAAAATCAAATACCCACACTAGGGTTGGGTCACAACCTTAGTTATGGGCTTAACTACTCATGGAAATAACAGAAATTAAAGATGAAATGAAGATAAAATCCATAATATGAAATTAAGGAATGAAATCTAATGTTAAGAAGTGAATCTAGTACAAAGTTTCCCAAAACAGAAAAACCTAGTCGTCTCCCGTGCTCATACAAAACATAATAACCTAAAAATGACAAAAAGTTCTATTTATACTAAGCTGAAAATATCTGACAAAAATGTCCCTACGGAGGTTGTACGACAACATAATTCTGAGTACGGTCGCACTCTTGCTTTCGCAGTCACATAATTATGATCGCGGTCCGCGTTCTTCTCTTTTGGATCAGGGTTGAGCTGAGTTTTCACGGACCGCATAATTTCAAGTGCGGTTGCACTCCAGATTATGCGTCCACATAAAAGTGATGCGGTCCGCACTTTCTTGAGTTTGGCTTGAAATCAACTCTCTGATTGTTCATCTTGTGGACTTCATAATTTTGATCGCAGTCGCACAAGGGACTTCCACAGTCGCACAATTCTGATGCGGACCGCATTTCTCTCTTTTGCTCAAATTATCAGCTCTCTGAATCTCAATCATCGCGGTCCGCGTAATTTTCATCGCAGCCGCACATTTCTGGTGCGGTCCACGCTCATCATTTATCTCAAAATAACCCTCTTTGAATCTCCCTCCTGCGTACCGTGTAATTATGAAATTGGTCGCGTCATGGCTTTCGCGGCCACACAATATTTGTGCGGTCCGCGCTTCAGATCTCTTTGCCCAATCTCGGTTTTTGTTCAACTTTTGACTCATTTGAGTTGATTATGGTTCCTTTGGCTCATTTCGAACAATTCCTGCAAGCAAGCATATTTCATTATTTTCCGAGAATACCTTCAAGCATTTTTGGCCTAAAACACAAATAAAAGAGAGAAAATAATATGTTAAAATCCCTACTTATCACGTAGACATTTGTCGATGGACCCCAGTCTGATTAAATAGAAATGCACAACCACTCTCACATCTAATGTTTGCGGATGACCTTATATTATTAGCATAAACAACTACTTCTAAAACTTTTACCATAATTAAAATATTCTATCAATTAAGTGCAAAATCTGGACAACGCATCAACTTTCACAAATTAAAATTATTTTTCTCAACTAATGTAAACCCAACACTTATCCAGAACCCTAAACATTCCCATTACCACCAACTTTGGCTAATACCTAGGATTTCCAATCACACTCAACCAACCTAAAACATCAGACTACCAATACATTATTGACCGAGTCACCACATAACTTTTCGGATGGAGATCCAAGATAACTTTTCGGATGGAGATCCAAGTTCCTCACCTTAGCGGGAAGGACTACCCTTATCAAATCAGTGCTAAATTCAATTCTTGTTTATGCAATGCAAATTAGTTACTTACCACCCAAAATAATTCTGAAATTAGATTGCCTACAATGAAACTTCCTATGGGGCTCAACTGACCAGAAATGAAGAACTCACTTAATAAATTGGGGTAAAGTTACCTCTCCTAAGTCGGAAGGGGGAATGGGGATCCAAAAACTAATCCCAAAAAATAAAGCCATACTAACAAGCCTCCTTTGGCGTTACACTCATTCTAATATTTAATTTGGATTAACATTCTATGAGCTAAATACGATCATCCACATAACCAAACAAACAAATATTTATATTCACTAAAGACTTATTCAAATGCCTCTTACATATGGAAAAGTATGACTAAAACTATTAAATATTGCTGCTCAGGCACCAACTAGAACGTGATAAACGGTAATAACATAGGCTTTTGGACAGACCACTGAATTGCAAACAATTTATCACTTCGTCACCTTATCCAGGGCCCGATTCCTAGACACGAACTAAATAAATATGTGGCTTCCCTCATCTCAAATACAGTCTAGGACACCTCTAGCCTTTCCTTCTCTTTACCTCCACAAATCAGTTCTCTCATCAATAACACCCCCATTTTTACAAATCATCAAGGTGATGATACCTCCTACTGGCACTATACAGATGATGGTAAATTCTCCACTTCCTCCGCTTACCTCTACATCCTGCACCAAAATCACCACTGGATGACAAAATCTCCTCATAATTGGATTTGGAAACTTACAACATTACCAAAAATAAAATACTTCTTATGGCTGCTAACTCAAGAGAAATTGCCAACCAAAGCATTCCTCTACCATAGGAAAATCACCAACAATCCCTACTACCCAATTTGTGATAATACTAGGGAAGACATACCACACATTTTTCTTCATTACAATCCAACAAACACATTATGGCATCACCTCCGCATAACAACACCCTCATCCAATCTCACTCACTGGTTGCATAAACTATGCACCTCACTGTCACGACTCAAAAATCACTAGTCGTGATGGCACCTAAGTCGATCCGCTAGGTAAGCCAACTAACAGAAAATACAATCCAAAAGAGATTATAGGAAAATAGTAAAGAATTAGCTGAACATTTACAAATTTACCCAAGACCTGGTAGTACGAATCACGAGCTTCTAAGATTTGGAATTTCAAAACTGATAGAAAGAAATACACGTTCTGCTTGAAGGTTACATAAATAGATTAGAAATAACCTAAGCTACCATGGAAAATTTGAACCTATATCCAAACACACGAACATCTTCCGAATCAGCATCTGACGTCACCAGTAGCTCCGCTCCAAAATCTGCATGCAATGTGCAGAAGTGCAGTATCAGTACAACCGACCCCATGTACTAGTAAGTATTTTGTCTAACCTTGTCGAAGTAGTGACGATGCTTTTAGTTGAAAGATGATATTTATTATAACATATAAATTAGACTAACAATATAGGCAGTTCAAAACATAATAGACAAAAGTACCGTATACAACTCTGTGAGACAGTCAACAATTACTAGCAGGAATTACAGTAGAAGATTTACAATCTTTCTTGGTATAAGAAGTGTATCAAAGATATAAAGTCACATGGCACGGTAACACCCCTCGTGCTTCTATCTCATCCTCACTATATATAAATAAATTTATGTAACAAATCAATTAGCACGACAACACCCTTCGTGTGTTCAACTCATCCTTCCAAATGTACGTATAACAGACATGATAGAAACACGATAACAAGAATTACAAAGTAGGAAATATGCGAGTAACAACAATGGACAAAGATATACATGTGGGCAACAATAAAGAACTAAACGGAAAGCACGTGGTAATAACAACAATTGGAAAGTAAGGGATATCAACGTCAATTAACTAGCATATTGGAGGCCTAAGTACAAATATGACAAATAAGAAGGAAACACATGATCTTTACAAGTTAACATGTAAGGGCGTGAATGACTAGATGACGAAATGCTTAAACTAGAGTGTGACGAAATAGGTATGACATGACTATAATTTTAAAAGCAGGAAATAGGCATGGCATAGGCATGTTAAGCAAGTAAAATACATGGACAATGCAACAACAATTGAGATAGGGGTCAAGTACGGGACAATAACAACATATCACACAAAATATATAATTTCGACAATAACAGCTCAAGGTAAAGGCGAAAATGTATACACGGAAAAAAAATCACATCATAATGCATGTCCCTTATCCTCACCTGCACGGAAACACCCTTCGTGCCATGACCTCACAATATTAAAAGCATAACAATATAAATGAAATGGCACGGCATCACCCTTCATGCTTTTACTCTCACATGATATGGCACGGTATCACCCTTCGTGTTTTACACTCTTCCTCACATGACAATGAATATAAAATGCCACGGCATCACCCTTCGCTTTACACTCTTCCTCACATGATAATGAATATAAAATGGCACGACATCACCCTTCGTGCTTTACATTCTTCCTCACATGATAATGAATATAAAATGGCACGACATCATCCTTCGTGCTTTACACTCTTTCTCACATGATAATGAATATAAAATGGCATGGCATCACACTCGTGCTTTACACTCTTTCTCACATGATAATGAATATAAAATGGCACGGCATCACCCTTCGTTCTTTACACTCTTTCTCACATGATAAGGAATATAAAATGGCACGGCATCACCCTTCTTGCTTTACACTCTTCCTCACATGATAAGGAATATAAAATGGCATGGCATAACCCTTCGTGCTTTACACTCTTCCTCACATGATAATGAATATAAAATGACACAGCATAACCCTTCATGCTTTACATTCTTCCTCACATGATAATGAATATAAAATGGCACGGTATCACCCTTCGTTTTTTACATTCTTCCTCACATGATAATGAATATAAAATGGCACGGCATCACCCTTCGTGCTTTACAGTCTTCCTCATATGATAATGAATATAAAATGGCACGACATCACCCTTCGTGCTTTATACTCTTCCTTACCAAGCATATGAATATCAATCAAATAGCAAGGAAGGAAGTATAAATAACATTTAGAAGAGTGTTCAAACGAATATTCCAAACAAATTCTCAATCACTGATTTCCAAGCCAACAATGATTCAATGAACCCTCAAGGAACACATAATTCAAGTACTTTCACAAATCCCACAATTTATAAACAGTACAAGTATGGAATCTAGCATCTCAAAATAGCGGTCGTAACAATATATTAATGATTATGCGTAGAGATGACCGAATTAGACACATCAATGTATTCTCAGAGTTCAATCAAATTTGTTCAAGTTATAATAGGCTAAGTCTCGATTCTAACATTTAATACTAGGTTCTTAATATCTAGAAGTCAAGTGAGGCATGAAGCGAGAGGTCACGAAATTCTACAAACATAAATGTAATATAATCCACCCCCTCCCCCAAGCATGATTAACCGTGGCACATACATATACGCTCGTCACCTAATATATGTATCAACCCCCAGGTAGAAAAAAATGACAAATAAGAGGAAAAATTCCCTCAACAAAGTTAGGCAAAACTTTTACCTCAAACAAGTCAATTACAATACCGAGCAAGCCAAACGATGCTCCAAAAATGCCATCACGTGCGTAGTGACTTCTGAACGTCTCAAAACTAGCCAAAAGCAACTCAAATACATCATAAACCCGGCATGTTTGAGGTCTTGCAATGAACCTTACTAAGCATAAACCCGTCATGTTCGAGGACGAACGTGTGTTTAAGTGCTAGAGGATGTGACGACCCGACATGTCATTTTGAGTATTTGCACTTCGCTCGGTATTTTGAGGGCTCGATTAAGTCGTGTTATGTTATGGGACCTATTGGTATGTTTGTACGTGGTCCCGATGGGCTCAGGTGAGTTTCAGATTGGTTTGAGTTGTGTTGTGCTCGTTTTTTTATGTTTCGACGTTGTTTCTTCAAGCATAAGTGGTACTACATTAAGCAAATTAGCTCCAATTTCTGCTTTTATTGAAGCATTAGATCCGTATCGTAATTATAGAGCCATAAAAAAAAGAATCGTCGAATTTGGATATCGTATGAGGAGTTTATGGTCATTTTACTAAGAATTGGGTTACCAGATTTTTCATATTAATTATAAAATTGCCACTAACTTCGTATTTAAAAATCTGCACTATTTCCAAATATTGAAACCAACATATCTCCTTCAATATAAGGTCAAATGGAGTGATTCAAGAGCCCAACTTGACTAGAATTTTACAAGGAACCCATTGGAGGCATAAAATGCGAGTTTTGAGATTATTTGGCGCAAGAAAAGAGGAAAAACAGTGTTAAAATGAGGATTTTGTTCATTTAACATATTTTGAGTTGGGGAGCTCGGAATTGGACAATTTTTTAGGCGATTTTCACCATATGAATTGGGGTAAGTGTTTTCTACTCAGTTTTGGTTATATTTCATGATTCTATCTTAGATTTTAGCTTTTGGTTGATGAATTTTAAAGAGGAAATTGAAGGTTTTGGCCTAAAATTTTATAATATGAATTTTTGAGTTTTGAACATCGACTTGAAGTCGGAATTGATACAAACTAGTATGGTTGGACTCGTAATTGGATGGGTTGTCGGATTTTGTGAGTTTTGTCGGGTTCTGAGGCGTGGGCCTAGGTGTGATATTTGGCCGAATTTGAGATTTGATTTAGGATTCGATATTTATCATTTGGAATTGTTTCCTTGGGCTTTATTTGATGAATTTGAGTTGCTTTTGGCTAGACGTTCGGAGGTCACTATGCGCGTGATGGCAGTTTTGGAGCATTGTTTGGCTTGCTCGGTATTGTAATTGACTTGTNGGGGGGGGGGGGTGGATTATGTTATATTTATATTTGTAGAATTTCGTGACCTCTTGCTTCATGCCTCACTTAACTTCTATATATTAAGAACCTAGTATTAAATGTTAGAATCGAGACTTAGCATATTATAACTTGGTCAAATTTGATGGAACTCTGAGAATACATTTATGTGTCTAATTCGGCCATCTCTATTCATAATCATTAATACATTGTTACAGTCGATATTTTAAGATGCTACATTCCATACTTGTACTGTTGATAAATTGTGGGATTTGTGAAAGTACTTGAACTATGTGTTCCTTGAGGGTTCATTAAATCATTGTTGGCTTTGAAATCAGTGATTGAGAATTTGTTTGGAATATTCGTTTGGACACTCTCCTAGATGTTATTTATACTTCCTGCCTTGTTATTTCATTGATATTCATATGCTTGGTAAACAACAGTGTAAAGCACGAATGGTGATGATGTGCCATTTTATATTCATTATCATGTGAGAAAGAGTGTAAAGCACGAAGGGTGATGTCGTGCCATTTTATATTCATTATCATGTGAGGAAGAGTGTAAAGCATGAAGGGTAATGCCGTGCCATTTTATATTCATTATCATGTGAGGAAGTGTATAAAGCACGAAGGGTGATGCCATTCCATTTTATATTCATTATCATGTGAGGAAGAGTGTAAAACACGAAGGGTGATGTCGTGCCATTTTATATTCATTATCATGTGAGGAAGAGTGTAAAGCACGAAGGGTGATGCCGTGCCATTTCATATACATTATCATGTGAAGGAAGAGTGTAAAGTACGAAGGGTGATACCGTGCCATATCATGTGAGAGTAAAAGCACGAAGGGTGATGCCGTGCCATTTTATTTATATTGTTATGCTTTTAATATTGTGGGGTCATGGAATGAAGGGTGTTTCTGTGCAGGTGAGGATAAGGCACATGCATTATGATATGATCTGTTTTCCGTGTATACATTTCCGCCTTTACCTTGAGCTGTTATTGTCGAAATTATATATTTTGTGTGATATGTTGTTATTGTCCCATACTTGACCTCTATCTCAATTGTTGTTGCATTGTCCATGTCTTTCACTTGCTTAACATGCCTATGTCATGCCTATTTCCTGCTTTTAAAATTATAGTCATGTCATACCTATTCCGTCACACTCTAGTTTAAGCATTCCGTTATGCTAGTCATTCACGCCCTTACATGTTAACTTGTAAAGATCACGTGTTTCCTTTTTATTTGTCATATTTGTACTTAGGCCTCCAATATGCTAGTTAATTAATGTCTATATCCCTTACTTTCCAATTATTGTTATTACTTACGTGCTTTCCGTTTAGTTTTTTACTGTTGCCCACATGTATATCCTTGTCCATTGTTGTTAGTTGCGTATTTCCTACTTTGTAATTCCTGTTATCGTGTTTATTTCATATGGTTGGTTATGTTATATGTACATTTGGAAGGATGAGTTGAATGCACGAAGGGTGTTGTCGTGCTAATTGATTTGTTACATAAATTTATTTATATATGGTGAGGATGAGATAAAAGCGCGAGGGGTGTTACCGTGCCATGTGACTTGATATCTTAGATACACTTCTTATACCGGGAAAGATTGTATATCTTCTACTGTAATTCCTGCTAGTAATTGTTGACTGTCTCACAGAGTTGTATACGGTGCTTTTGTCTATTATGTTTTGAACTACCTATACTGTGAGTGTAATGTACAGGTTATAACAAATAGCATCTTTCAGATAAAAGCCTCATCACTCACATACCCTAATTCCAATAACCCCTAAGATTACTATATCCTCATTTATTCTAACACCCATCCGACTATGGCAAATTTGGTTAAACCGTAACGATAATCATTTCAACAACAAAAAATTACCTAATAGACCCCGCTCCTATTATCTCACTCGCAATCCAAATAAATTACTTAACAAATATCCCTGGCAAAAAAATCAAATCTGCTAGGGATATCACCTCATGGCACAAACCTCAACCATCACATTACAAACTTAACATAGACAGTGGATTTATGATTTCACAAAGCATATACCATACACAAATGCCTTACAAGCTGAACTTCTGGCGCTCTATCATGGCCTAACTATTGTTATTAGTCGAAGCATTCGCCCCCTAATTGTTGAAACGGGCTCCCAGGTATTACTCTAAATCATTCAAGCTGGCAGCCCAAAGTACTTACAACTTATTTCCTTTTGTAGGTCGATGATCCAGGAACTGAACGTGTAACAACTTAGCCACGCATTTAGAGAAGGCAATGGAGTATCTGAAGCACTAGCAAAATTTAGGAAATCAAATATGAGACTATCACCGCAAACAATCTTACTTTTTTGAAGAACCTCCCCCTTTACCTTCATGCATTTAGGTTTTGATGTAATTGGTACTAGCACTCTTCATTCAAAACATTGCTTGTAATTTCGTAATTTCGTTTTATTAATGCAATTCTCCGTTTAAGGAAAAAAAAACTATTGATGCCCCAATAAGACAAGAGCAGAAATTAATGGAAAGAAATAGGAATCCCCCCCCCCCCCCCCCCCCCCCACAAACAGAGCGTGTGTGAAAGTGGGAAATTTTAACGCATGATAATAGATTTAACCCAAATAGCCGTTTACCTAATCTCTTAAATTAAAAATAGATGTGTGTGTATAATCTATGTAGACCAGCTAGAAAAAGTAAATATTGAAAAGGACCGGCCATTTGTGTAAATATTTTTCGTATCCGAATATAGACGCACACAGAAAAGGCCCACTTCACTGATCTCTTGGATCCAAAATGAAACTTTTTCTATTTCACCAATAGGAGTACATAATTGGCGCAAAAATGGTAAAGATGAAATTAAATAACAATAAGTGAAAAGAAATAAAAGAATGCCACAAAACAATGGTGGTGGAAAACCAAAAAAGAAGAATCAACAATTTTGAAATTTTACAATCTACATATGGGGTGGAAGTTAACTAGATTGTATATTTGCAGAATTCATTTGCCAAATCTTGAGTGAGGCAGTAATGCTAACATCTGTAGCATTGTTAAATAAGTAGAGTTTAGCATCTTCATATATTGCCTTTGTTGGATATACCCTTGACGTTATTGCTGTCCTTCCACTTTGTGCAAAACTTTCTACTATTGAATGATCCACCTATTACATTCACAAAAAATACCCCATTAATTTATACTTAGTAAACTTAAGTGTACGCAATATAATCAAGAATTTGGAATAAACAATTAAATAAAGAAGAAAAATGAAAATTACCAGTGTTCTTAGAGAAATCTTCTCTCCTTGGAGGACTGGAACTGTGCTTCCGTAGATTAGTTTGCGAACATCTGTTGCTTCAGATGACCTAAAAAAAGGAAGTAAAAAGATGAGAATCACCATTATCATAATTACTTAACAATATTTGTCTCGGATCGTGTTCCCATTTTAATTTAATTAAATAGAATTGCAACAAATATCCGGCTTCATATATTGAGTTTTAGTCTAGTGGTAAAAGCTACTCGTAATATATGGGTTAAACGTACCCTGCAACAGACAAAATCTTAATATTTAAGTGGAGCACGGTAAAGGAGCGGCGCCAGTGTCCATTGAGCTTCGAACCATGTACTGGCCACTTGCCCTCAGGATTTCTCGGTTATAAAACAAAATCTGAATTCATTTTTAAACACGGATAAAAGTATGGACATGAGAAATACTTAAGCTCTTGGAAATCTTGATTGTTATGGAGAGGCGGATTCAAGAGTTCAAGAAAATAGGTGCACTATTGTGAACACGTGAATCTAGATTCACGTGTTTAACTTTAGTCTCTCACCATGAACTCCCTATATTTTTAAAATAATATATTAATGCCATTATAAAATTTTTGGCAATTTTCACATATATATCAATGCTCCGTGCCGAAAATAAGTCTGTCCGAAGTGAGATTTAAACCACCAATTTTATTCGTAGATGTGGACCCAATATTATTGCACCATATGAGTCTTTGAGCATGGGTGTACTCATATGTACGTATTTAAATAATTTTTAAAAAATATAATATAATTACACATGATTTAAGGAGAAGAGCATGTGTTCACGTGAACCCATACCCTTAGGCATAGATATGCCCCTGTTGTTACGAGAAAGATGTGTTAAAAGAGTGGCGGATTCAGAATAGATGCAACATGTTCTACGGAACTCACTATGTCTAGCTCGGACTATATATATGTGTAGAAAAATATTATTTTATATATATAGACCAGAACCCACCTACTCAAAATCCTGAATTCCGTGCTGCTATTAAGCACTGAATCAATAAAGGTTTTTCTCCAATTTCTTAGTTTGGTTTTAGGGGAGGGTGGGTGAGGGGCTAAAACTTTATTGATGAGATGAAAATGCAAGAAAGGAGAAATTAGAACCTGGTAAGATCATTGCAGAAAAATGTGGTGAAATTTCCAGCAGCGTCTTTTGCAATGTAGAAGTAAATTGGAGTTTGTTCGGACAAGCCCTTATCTGTTAAAACCAATAAACCAAATGGTCCTAAGGCACCACGTTCAGCAGATCCACCACTGCTTCTGCACTCATATGTAGCATTATTTCCTTCTAATCTTTCCAAGACCTTAGGGTCTACTTCAAACTCAGCCATTATGTCCAACTGTAATCATCAACAGTTCAAATTAGTATGTTAAACTTATCGAATATTAGCATGTTACACGCTATAATAGTTTAAAATAGACCGATAATGTAAAGAAATTCTTTTACACAGTCAGTGTATATAAGTTAAATTCAATCAACAAACCTGTGTGGCAGTGCCAACTTCTAGCGGAACAACATTTCCTGGTTTGACCTCCACCTTGTTGAATTCCTTGAGGTTTAATCTCAAATTCTCAACCTCCGCCACTGGCCAAGTAATTATGTTGCTTCCTGTCTTCTTGTCATATTTTATAGTCCTTGGAATTGGCTGTTTTACATCACACATTACCAAATTTTCAATTAGTGAAACCACAATTGTTACTATATACATAGTCAAAATTGACAAAATGTTAGTTTTTTTTAAAAAAGAAGAGGGAAATTAAAATGTTTTATCACAATTTATGTTGTTCGGACTCTCCAAAATGCTGAGGCACCCGTGTCAGATCCTCAAAAAACATATTACTCGTGGAGAATTCGACACACATCCAGCAACATTTTCGGAGAGTCCGAGCAACATAGGTGCTAGAATTGTACCTGAAGTGATGCCCAACCTTTGCAAATATCAGCAGCTTCACTATCACCTTCAGTAATCCAAGCCCAAAGGACTCTTCTCTTTTTTTCTTGGTCATAAAATGTTTTTGATGCGTAAAAATTTCCATAATCATATCTTAATCCAATACCAACATCAATTGTGGGATTATCAGGAATCCATTTTCCAGCCACTGCATCATAAGTTCCAAGTGCATAATAATCATTTCTATCATCATCTAGACTAGACTTTAACACATGTTTTACTGCAGGCCCATTATCTGATGTGTCAAGCCCATTTTCAACAACTTTCGAAACCGGGTAAAAATCCACACACTCCCACATACCCGTACCCGGTACACCATGGAGCACTCCATCCAACAACTCAAAATTCTTGAAATCAATAGTGTCATAGACCAATGAAATTCCAGTTTTATTAACCTTTGAACCAATAGTAATCCGCCATTTGCCTTGTGGTGTCGTCCATGCAGTGGTGGGGTCACGAAAATCCTTAGTAGCAATTCCGGGTGGTGGTACAAGAACTGGGTTGCCCTCATATTTGACCCATTTTCTTAGGAGAGGATCCGATGGGTCAGCGGGGTACGCTAGATTTTGAACCTGTACTGACTCGTTGGTTGACCCAGTATATAACATGACGAGTTTACCATCGGGTAAAAAGGTTGCGGATCCGGTCCATACGCCGTTAATGTCGTACCATTGATCCGCAACCATAGCAACTGGAAGGTGTTGCCAGTGAATTAAGTCTCTTGAAACTGCATGTCCCCATACAATATTTCCCCATACAGCTGCCTCTGGATTATATTGATAGAACAAATGATACCATCCTTTGTAGAATAATGGACCTACAATATTATTTTTTTTATAATTGGAGTGAGAAATTAACATAATCAGTATATATACATATTTTAAAAAAAATTATCTAGCTATACAATGTAATTTCTGGCGACACCCCTTCGGTATATGTGGCTCAGCCATTGAACGTAATGTATAACTTTGAAGTGCATTTTTGTTTGTAGGATGCATATTGAAGTGTAAATAAGAAAGAGCTTTAATGTAAAAATGTCTCAATAAACTAGGTCACATATAATTAAATACTAGTTAAATATAGCACGTAATTAAATAAGTGATCCACTGTTGGTTGAATAAGATTTAGTGGATCAAAAGTTGCGAGGTTATAATTGGAACAGACAGGGTGGAAGTTGTTTACCATTCTAGGAATTTGTGTTTGCTCCTAGAAAATTCACATGCAATTGTCTGAAGACAACTGTCTTCGTCATATTGACAATCTGTCTACTTAAAAACTGCTACGACTAGTATGTTTTGAGGTCCCGATTTTGTTAATAATAATAATAATAATAATAATAATAATAATAATAATAATAATAATAATAATAATAATAATAATAATAATAATAATAATAATAATAATAATAATAATAATAATAATAATAATAATAATAATAATAATAATAATCAATAACAACAATAGAGATATATGGACTTACCATTAGGATCTGACGAACAGAATCAGTCAATTTCCGTGATCAGCGCAATCCAAGCCAAATAATCCAACACATGCCAAATAAGAATAAATCATTAATGTTCACCTCAAAAAATAATAATAAATAAGCAAATAAGTTTCCTGAGTAATTCAAACTCTGTTCTTCTAATCAAAGATCCATCTTAGGGAAAGAAAAAGACAAGATATCCCATATTCGAAGCTGTAATGGTTTCTTTTATATCAATCTAAGCTCTTCTTAAACTATAAACGTAATATAATGTCATGTCAAATCTTTAATTAATTAAGACACATAATTCATGGTTATGTTTTGGAACGGGATAATCATTCATTGTATATAAAGTTTAAATTAATTTCGTCAAGCATAAGGCGGTTTTATGTTGAAAATTATCAATAAGCTGTTGATTTATTGTTTAATAAAAACAAAGTTGATTTATGAAAATTAATAACATAAGAGAAAAAGAATTACTAACCATTCATCCAATTCTTCTTAGGTTGAAAGTGGAAGGATGTTCTTTGCCAAGCCAACATTTGTTTGGTCCATGGAAACGGCCGTAATCCCAAGAAACGACCGCGTGACTTGGCGGAGACACCTTCTGCCACCCCACGCGCCACCGTCCTCATGGTGGTCAGCGGCATTAAATTAGAACCAAGCATGTTACACACGGATTCTTGTGGTGGTACTGGCCCTGGATTTACATCCTCCGCCTCGTTATTCCCATATTTCACTGCCAGAAAAAGTAACAAAGCTGCCACCAACCCTGTTAACACAATGAACGACACTCTTTTGGGTCGTCGCCGGCATCCAGCCGGAGAATTATCGGAGGTGTTATTGTTCTCCGCCGGTAATTGGGTGTAAGGAACTCTATTGTTTGTTTCCGCCATCTTTTGCATGGTGATGGCAAAACTACTTTTACGAGCCTTTTATAGCAGTACAAATTTCCCTATTTCTCCTTTTTATTTTTTATTTTTATTTTTTGGCAAAAACTGACAGTGGAGAATATAATTGTTTTTTGTACTTTTTAATTGTCTTCTCTTCTTTGCTCCCACGACAGTAAAAGAATGCCTAAAGAGGATTAGAAATATTAAAAAAAATATTATCTGCCCTAATCTTTTGATTAAAAAAGAAACAACAATAAACGAGGAGATTGGAGGGCTAAAGGGATTTCTGTTTTATAGGAAAAAGGATGATTTTGGGATTTACTAAATATATTAATATTAGGTTTCCTTAATTGCTTCCCCTACTTGGAGTGGACGCAACTTGGTTAAAAAGGTTGCCTAGATTGAGAAAAATTGAAAAATTTGCTTTAGCGGGTTTCTTTAAAATATTAAAGTTCAAAATATTTACTTTTATATTCGTCTTTTTTTATATTAAGTTGACAATTTAATGTCTGCATTGATCTTGGAAAATTCAACGTTCAAAAAACGCTAATTATCGAGTTGCCGTAAACATCTTTGTTCTTTCATCAGGCATACCAAAGACTGTTTTCTTTTTTCATGTACCATACGAATACCAAACTATGAGTATTTATTCTTGCAATTAGCTCAAAGTTTGAAAAATACTCTTTTTTACTTAACGGTTATTCCCCTTGTAGGGTACAACTCGAAAGAGTAATGTTAACATGAATAACTTTGAATTGATTGGTAACATTTCTATTAAAGTGCAAAAGAAAAACTCCAAACTTGAAGAGTTAAAAGCTAGTTTAGCTAGATTGTTTAAAAATTTATTTTTATCTTGATAAATAAAAAGCAACAGTAGTTATTTACCTCGAAGATAGTTTATTTAATCTATTATGATTAAGAGGAGCAAAAGGCTTTACACCTTGAAAAAAGAACCAAATAGCCAAGGAGATTCAGAAAATTAGGACTCAAAATGTAGCCAAAATATGATTGGAAAAGGACAAACTAATTGCTGGGCCTGGGAGGTTGTAATTGTCTTATTAACTCAAGCTGGCATGAAACTAATATCTGACTAAGTGAATTACGGGGGTTTGAAAATGGTCTCGATATAGATTTTGGATATGGTTTTGGAAAACAATACATGTTAAATTTGGTTCTAGTAGATTTTTTTTAACTATTGAGGGTTGATTAAGTTATTGGAATAAAAGAGAGTCAGTACGAAAACTACATAGCTAAAGTAGCTAAAATAGAGTCAGTACACATGGTTTTGAATCAAAAACAAGTTGGTCTTGGTCTTGTAAAAAGGCTTGGGTGTTGAGCCAAATTTAACCTAGTCGAGCCGAGTTAAATATATTTTTGTTACTAGCCAGATTTACAAGTGGCTATTTAAAAATAGTCACAGTTTCAAAAGTAATTGAATTTCAGCCACTTTTTATGTAAAGATAAATTTGAACAAAATCATTGTTCAAAATCCAGAAAATACTCAAGCACAAGTATATTGGAAGTTCATACACAGGTGCGCCGATCTCCAGTATATTATGCTGGAACTTTAATTTTCGTGTTGCAGCAAAATAATTTTCAATGACTTTGCAAATGCTGAATATTTTTGAATGACCAATCCAAAAACTGGCTAGTTCGTGCTATTTTTACCATTTTTTGAGCTGGGTGAGCTGTAGTCAACTATTTTCTATTCCAGTTCTCTCTATTTCAATTTCTTTGTCTTAGCTTGATTTGGCACAAAGTTCGAAAATATGCTAACTTTTTTGGAATGAACCAATAAAAAGATAGTGTCAATTCTTTTTGAAACGGATGGAGTATTTATTTTCATATCATGGGCAATCCTTATTGAGGTTTCCATTTATTAACATACTAAAATCAAGAATAATTAGGTTAATGTAAATGATGATTAAATTTTAACTTTACAATAACTGTGTTAAAATTAGACTAATTTTAAATTGATATATTTAGAGAAAATTTACAAAATATATATTATTAGTTTAATTTTTACAGTTGAATTCTCTAAAATTAATTTTTTAATTACATTTTAGGTCACCGATAAAGTAGATTTAAGCTGCTGCGTCATGTATTACGAAGTGAAATTTTAATTTTAAAATGAACACAAAATGGACATAATTAGATTTCAAGATTCAAACTGCAATCAGGATGCGATAGACTAATGCAATTCATTATCTTTTTCGATTCTTTTCTTTTATCGGGAGCAAGCATATCCCCACATTGTGAAATTTAAAATAAAAAAAGATATCAAGGAACCAATTGCATCTTCTCCTAATGGAATTGGGCCAAGTACCAAGAAAGAGAAACGAACAACAAAAAATATCTGAAAAAGCATGTGCTTGAGCTTGACCACATGCAATGAGCCTAATGTTATTGCTGTTTTGTCTGATGGGACTATATATCTAAGTCGATCATATTAGTGAGTTATTAGCCTGTAGGTGAGGAAATAAAACATGAAAGTATCAATTAATCTGATAAATTATATTGAATAATTATTATATATAATATGATTGTCCATGCTTCCACATGAAACCAATTTGGAGTTACTTACCAAATGCACATGGTGTATATGTGATTTCACATATCTTCCACATGCATTTACTGCCATAAAATTGGATCCACCGATTTGGTGTCTTGGTTCTTTTGATTCCAGTGGTTGAGCGTTTTTTTTTTCTTTTTCTTACTATGATTTGTTTTACTCCCTTACTTGGTGTGGCTGCTGATTTTTATTAAGAAGACATAACGAAGTATTTTGCCTTCCTTCTATCTTTCTTTGTGCGTTGTTTTTTAAGTATATTATAGTTTGGAATATCAATTATTGTGGACATTGGTCCATATGATATCAATCATTATCGAAACAAGTCTAGCTGGAGATCGGAATAACTGAAGTTTGCAGTTACGTTTTCACTCTTGGTTGAAGACATAATTAACGTTATGGGCGGCTTTCCAGTCATGCCCATGACCCGTTGAACGCGCTCCGTGGCGTCCTGGCAAGCCTCCCGACGCCTAGCGCTATGAACAATCCCGCGGTCTTGGTTGTGCCAAGTGATAAGCGCGCATGTACCTCTGTCGTCCCACTGATATCCCTCGCCAGCCCAGCTGCAAGCAGATGCCAACAGCGCCACGCGCGCAGACAACGCTTCGCGTGCAGACCGTGATGTCAAAGACAAGGTTGCTGACAACAGACCTGTTTCTACCTTGTAGACAACTAAGTCCTTTTCGTTGTAAATATAGAGTAGTTTTATTCCATGTACTTCCATTATGTTCCTCTAGCTTAGTAAGGTCAAATCTTGTAACTTTGGTTTATTTTTTTTAAGCACTATTGGGGGGAGGAGGGGATCAAGCAATCAAACTTTCTAGCAAGCAAACAGTTCTCTGTACTGGTGTCTCTCCCCCTCGACACGGTGTTGCTTTTCTATAATAGCTTTCATTAATGCAATCAAGCTTTCTTTCATTCTCAATTCTCATTTTTGTTCTCTTAATTGCTCTTGACATTGATTTTCCCGTGCGACACTAACAATCTCGTCTAGCGAACGGAGGGGACCTCAGTTGGCGGACAGTAACTGCACTGACATCAGTTGCTTAGCCTTACGTTGCCCTTCCAAGGAATCTCAGGAAGACACCGCGTAACATTAATTATGCCTAATCGCCACACATCATAGTATTAGATAAGATGATTACGTAATTCAATATTGTATTAGAGTAGACAAAGGTCATGATTTTAAGTCTAATCGCTACCCACCAATCGTAAAAAGAATAGCCGGCATTTGAGGGTGTAGATATAAAATTAAATAAAAGTATGCTCTCTCACAAGATGCAAATTTACCAAGGTTGAGAAAACTAATTATAATTTATTGCTCTATTTTGGAGTTGTTCCCCAAAGATGTGAATCCCCAAACTTGCTTGCTTATTGAAAATAAGTAAGCAAAAATTCAAAGATGTGAGAAGATAATAATAATGTGTATGATAATTTAGCACGATTATGTGTTGAGTTGAGCTTAAATTGATTTTGATGATTAATAAATAGTTGACAAAGAGTCAAGTCTCCTAGTAGACGACTTGAAGAAGATATCATTAAAATTAGTTTGGATGATTAACCAACAACTGACAACAAACCAAATCTCTTGAAGACATTTAGTGTGCTGATTTACAGAGTTGCGGAGGTAAGAAGCAAATATCAAAAGTAACAATCTGAAAACGAAAGAACCAGATTACCTGAAGGGGATGATCAAAAGATAAAAAGTTAATTAATTTTTAATGCAAGTTGGATTCCTTGGAAGAATTAATTCTTGGGCAACAAAAAAATACTAGTTAATGAAATTCATCGTCAATAAGGATTCATTAATTCTCGGAATACTTGAATAAAAAGAAAAATCGTGTGAATGAGTCTTTTAAGGAAACAAGTCATAATCTTTTGATGATTTTCTTTCTTAAAAGGAAACCGAATTATTTTAGGTTTGGGGGCTAAAATTAAAAAAGGATTGGACCAACCTCACTCCTATATAAAGCATCACTTTGTTGCTACTGAAGTTAATGCTATTTCACACAAATACAGAGAATCATTCAAGAAAAATAGCATTCATAGCAATAAGGTGCTTTTAAGGATTCAAGCTACTCAACTGAAAAACCAGATCCTGAAGGCGAAGCTGCTGAAGTTATTTAGTTGTTTAGGATTGAGTCAATTTTTTTATTGAGAAGTGTAATCATAGGTAAATAAAATATGAGAATCTGTTCTCTTTTTAAGCTAGAGTTAATTTAGAAAGGGGTAGCTACAATTGGGTTGATTATCGAGGTTTATAGTACCAGAGTTAGTTCCTTTGGTTATAGAGTTGTAACCTAAAGCTTAACTACAATTGGATTGATTGCGGTGATTAAGGTACTTGTTTATCCTCAAAATCAATAACAATTAAATTTGTAAGTGGTTTTAAGGATACACAAATTAATTTGATACAAAACGATAAATTGAGTTAGATTGAATGAATAAAAATACAGTAAATTCAAACACTTGAGGAAGATGATTGCACCCTTAATAAAATATTCACCCTTGATCCTTCTCACAGTGTCCAGTATTGATGAACAAGAAAAAGAGCTATGAATAACAGTGAAAATAAAAGTGTGTTTTTTTGGGATGCCATCTGTCTAATCGATTATCAGACCCTTGTTTATGTAGTAGAGAAATCTTATTCTAAGTACAATTTCATAAAAGGTAAAAAAATCTTCTGTTTAAATGATTGTTTGTTCTTCATCGATACGTATCGAGATCAACGCCATGATATTCGGCCGGTTGCAGATATTAGAGACTTTTGTTGGTCGTGCTTGATTTCTCGACAATGTTCTCCGAAGTCTTTCAAGATTCGGATCGATCTCGAATCATAACCCCGATATTCCCGAGGGCAGACGTCGTGCCCCCGAATTCTTACTCGATAAGACCTTTGCAATCATATCTCGAGCTCGTTTTATCTTATTGGAAACCTGAGTGTATCATGAGCTCCATTTTTACCCGTATACAGATAGTCTCCTCGTTTCTCGTAGAGCAAGTTGAGGAGAAATAACATGAGCACCCAGGTTCTCTCTTCAATATGCCGTGACAGAAATGACAAAAAGCCCGAAACGTCTCTTCAGTCATGTCATAATGTCCTTAAATGCCCGTCAGCCGTCGGTTGGCTGTCCTTGGATGCGAAACATTGCGGAACCCCTATAAATAACCTCTCATTTATTCATTTTTTTACTTTACGTCAAACCTTCTACCCTCGTACCCTCAGGATTTCATTACTCCTTTTCATATTCTAGCATTTTTACCTCCGTTACTCGGGATTCCTTTGCAAAATTTTTACTAATCATCTACTCCAGTCAACACATCTGAGCTTCCAACTTTCAACCTTTCTCTATCTCCTTCAATGTTTCCCTTATAACAAGGGCAAAAACCTCAAAATCTGTTTCCTAAAAGGTTGTTTCTTCCTCCCAACCGACTATCGGAACCAACAGAACCACTTCCGATGTGTTCGACCTCGAGAGATCCGCTGCTAATGTGGTTACCGATGAACCAACTCCTGAACCTCCCTTGAAAATGTTCATTCCCGCAGGTTGTTTGATCGCTAACGACTTCAAGGTCGAGAAGCCCTTTTAAGTGCAGGGTCGGTATGAGGAGGCATCGAGATGTAATTGCTCGATCACCGAAGATGATCTCCCTTTAGTCCGAAAGGACTACAACTGGGCCGAAAAGGACATAGTGGTACCCGACGCTGAGGAGGCCATTACTACCCACAATCCCGTTATGTTGGGCCCAGTGGATCCGGTCATTATAGATATGTAAGAGGTACGAGGTATGTCTCGGTCAGATCCACCCATCATTATGGAGGATCGTAATCCTCCTTTGATTTTTTGTGAACAATATTGACTCTTGTCGGTTTACCATAGATCATCTACTCCGTTTGCACAGTCCTCGAATCTTCTGAAGGGGACTGATAAAGCTCATGCACTAGGCTAGTAAGGCCCCATTCTCAAGCATCGATGAAATTAGAGATCGAGGCTGGCAGAGACATTTTTTCTAGTGAGGACCTCGGACTTGATTCTGGCAGAATCCAGGCCATTCCTCGAGAAGTGTAATGCATCATGTAAGTACATTTCTATTTGAATTTTGATTTCATACCCATATCCCTTTTTCCTCATTGGTGTTCGTGGTGGCGCAGCTGTCGCTCAGGTCAAACTTCTGATGGGTCATTGGGAGGCCCGCTCCCATGGTAATATCTCATTCCCGAATAGGTCGCGCTAGGCTTCTTCTTCCAGCATCATGTTCTTATTATTTTTCTTTCACTTCTCTTTTGCAGGTTTGCCTAAGACCGTTGAGCTTAGGCCCCCGATTGGGGACGAGGACTTGACTGTCGATTCTTCTACTTCGGGACAACCCAAAGGCTCAATAGGGGAGAAGAAAAGAAAAAGGGCCCCGAGTTCCCCGAGCTCGGAGAAAAAGAAAACGAGAAGGAGGCTGGTTCGTAAGCCAAAGGAAACCTCCAACTCTCGAGTGCTTGACTCGGACTCACTCCTCCAACTCAGAGACGAGACCGATAAGGATGAAATCTTTGGGCCCATGAGTTGTCTGCCCTCGAGGAATAGGTGGCAGCCAAGGAGGAAAGTACGGAACCTAATCCCCCTCAGGTTCGCAAGGCTGATGCCGAAGTGAGGGCCGAGAACTATCGAGACACCGACTCTTCCCTACCCAACGTTATAGATATTTCGTGATCGACTTTGTTTACAGAATCAATGTTCGATGAAGTCCAAACGATGAAGGAACGATCTAATGAGGGGGTCCATGGAGCAGATGATCCCCTCCGATGGTCTTTTTGATGGTGTAGACTCATCCGCCTTGGAGGATTTCACCGGATTGGGTGACTTAGAGGTGACGAGGAAAAGTCCATCCTTAGAGGTTGGCGGGTCGAGCTCGAGTCCGAGGTTGATCAATCGGTTTCCCGCTCCGAGCAAGGATCCTGGTCAGAAGCGGTATGTCGTTATCATTATTCTATATGATGCCCGGATTTTTTGTGCCCCCGTAAGGATAGCTAGTTACTTCTGGTGCTTGATAACCGAAGACCAGGAAAAAATAAATGAGGTATATGCGTCATGCCTGTTCAACGAAGCACAACAAGTGCCGAACCGGGTAAGGTGTTACCAAGCCTCTTTTTTCTTTTATCTTTCATCTTTAGTTCTTGATAATTATAATATCTCTTCTCATATTTGTAGGCCTCGGTGCTCCACCATGGAACCATCCTCCGATACCGGGATGAGGTAGCCAACTCGATGCCGAAGTGAAAGAGCTTGTTGAGAATAGAGACATTTATAAGCTTTTTAGTGAGCAACGTGAAGGAGAAGTCAAGAGCCTTCGAGCCGAGTTGGATGCGGTTCGGAAAGAACACGCCGACCTGGTGGAACAGGTAAAAATCTTTGAAATTAGTGATAATGAGCTAGAAAGCGTGTCTAACAATCAGAATCCTTAGGTCCAGTAGAAGGTTAATTGGGTTGACTAGCTTCGGGCTGAGATGGACGAGGTCAAGGCCATGGACAAAGAGTGGAAGGGCAAGATGGATCAGTTGGCTTCAGAAAAAGAGACTACCTGGGAGCAGCTGGCCTCGACGGAGGCCCAACTTCGATCGGTGAAGGAGAAAGCTGAAACTCGGTCCCTAAAAATAAAAAACCTCCAGTCTAACAGGACACCCTTGCCAAGGAGATTGAAGCATCCAAGTTAGTGGCTGAAATACCCTGGACCGATGCCGAGAAGATGGTGGCCTAATACAAAGCTGATGCTGAGGCAGCGCAAGACCGCCTGAAAGGCACTATTGAATACGTGAAGTGGCAGTCCTGAAGGGAGTTTCTCTAAGAAGTTCATGCCCCGCGCTTCGATTTAACGGTTGAGATTGATAATTCTAAGAGGCTCGAGACCGAGGCCAAGAAGTTGGCATATCCCGAGGATGAGGAAGACTCCGAGGGTTCGGGCGGATCCGAGGAAGGGGTAGACCCCTATGGCTGCGGTGATGAGGTAGGCTCCGGCTAAGATCAGGCTTCATAGGTGCCTTGTAGATTTTTTTTTTTGGATTTTGTACTTCTGTATTTTTTTGGAGACTGTTTGGCCTTTGTAAAGATCCTTTTATATATATACAAGGCTTTTTCCCTTTGACAAATTTCAAGCTTGTTTCTTTTTGCTTTTTTTCTTTATGATTGCAAAGATTTCGAATGCCTTAGCATGTAATAATTAGGTCTTGTTCAGAGGTTCGAACAATGCTTGTTCTCGATATTATTTTTCTTAAGACACGTGGAGGTTTGGTATGACCGGAAGTTTTTCCCAAAGTGTTTATTAGAACTTTTTAGATTATAATTTTGCCGAGGCTAGCCTTTGAATCGGTTTAGAAAGTTTGAAGGCCTTATGTTTTGGTTATGGATCTCGGACGTCTCCGACCCGTTCTTATTACCCCGAGCCATTGATCATGCTCAACTATGTCTTATAGAAAGACTAAACGGGCGCTGCAAATATAATCCGGAGTATTACGCTCAGAGTCGATCCCACAGGGAATTGACGTATCAATCAAGCTATCAGAATACACAACTTTTACTTAATCAATTTTCTCAAGACTTTTGAATATCAATTGGTAATGTTTACTATTTCTACTGACAAAATTAATAAACTAATGATTAACTAACAATATGGTATAAACAATTATAATAAAGGTCTAAGGTCATGGTTTCCCCCGTTGGTGAACTTCCTTCTTGGATACTTCTTATAGTTTGATTAGTTGCCTCTATCAATCATGAACACTCTATCTACCATAAATCTCTCTCAAGTAATTATGATAATTTACTAGACACACTCTCTCAAGTTACGCTAGCTAGATTGCATTACAGTTCACTTTAGATTGCACCCGAAGTATCGTTATCTCTAATCCAACCTCTAAACCCTCGGTTATGACTTTCGTCTATACTCTGGGAGTGGTGTTGTTCAAACAATTACCTAAATATGCACTCTCTCTCAAGTAGATACATAATAAATAGGCACAGCTAATTGAGGGCCCTTCAATCAACTACAACAAGAACGTAGTTGAACAAATAGAGTTTAATCAACCAATCAAAGCTATATTAATATCACAATAAGTTCATCCCCCAACGGGTTCCACCAAAATCCTAGATTAAAGAAATTAGCTACTCATGCTCATAATAATCAACTCTAAAATAACTTGCATAATTAAACTACAAAGTAAAGAATAAAAGCTGTAAAAATTAATGTTTTGCTTCTCTGAGTAGTATTCCACAGGCGTCTATTGTATCAAATGGAATCCCCTCCTTCAAGTTGTGTTTTTTGGGTCTATTTATATGTTTGGGATAAACCCTAAACGTGTAGGAGACTTCTATTCAAACCGGGAAACACATAAAATCTTCAAAACTCGGATTGGACTAGACCAGGGACCTAGCTTTATGGCCCAAACGCCTGGATAAAGCCTGGTCTTACCAGGCTTTATAGCGCAAACGCCCAGTTATAGCCTGGTATGACCAGGCTTTACAGCCCAAACGCCCGGCTATAGCCCGGTGCACTCCTCTTCGCCTATTGAACGTATTTTCGATGTTTATGCATCCATTTAGCTCGGCTTCCATCTCCAGCTCACCTACACATGAAATAGACTCCATTAGGCACATACAAAGTGTATTTTTATCATTAACGCACATAAAATGTAAGGCACATAATGTGTTAAACCATGAATTCTAGCCACACATCAACACCCCACACTTAAACTTTTGCTCGTCCTCGAGCAATCAAACTACACTTATGAACACAACTTATTAAGAAAATCCCTTAAAACGTTATACCAAGAATTTTTAAAACAGTTCAAGCTNAGGTCAACAACATTACCTTTCCTTCATGAATCATGTGCCCTCACCAAATCAAAGAGCTAGTTCCACACACAATGAAATTTAAGAACACTTAGGAACTCAAGATAGAAAGAATTCACTCACTCTCAGAAATAATATTCATATGCCACAAAAGATGTCATAGGCTTGCCCGTAGTTTACTACTCTACTAATCGAGCTCATTCAGTCTAGGATCAAGTAGGACTTTATTTGGTTGTAATGTAGGCTGCGGGACGGGTAGGATACATTTAGATATAAGAGTGACTACACCTTCCCAAGCACTTTAATACAAATACTTTAACTTTCACCCTCAAACTTATATTAAACCAACTCCACCTTCACATCAACGTTATTATCCCATACTTATTTAAGCACAATTACATTAAGAGTCACCACATATATATTTTTCTTTCACAACAATACAACTATTTATTTTCTTTTTTTTCTTCTTTTTCTCTTTTTTTCTTCTCAAGTGACTCTTACTTTTTCAAAACAGTGCACCTTCCTCCTTATTTCAACTATTCCCCTCAAAAACCAACCTACCACCCCACACTTTAATTTTTCCATATTTCATCACATTTCCAGTGCTTACGAGAGGTGAAAAGGTTCAAATATATGGTCGATTCAAACAAAGGGGTATGTCTTGTAATGTGGTTGCCAAAGAAACATGATTATAGGCTCAACGGGGTTAAGTACGATACATAACAATTAGGTGGGTAAACTATACACTCAACAAAGAAACGCCTATATCACTTCCAAGACTGAACAAAACTACTATTTCGCTTTGCACACACATGGGGCAAGTTCTAGACATCAAATGCAATGCACAGAATAACATACAAGCCTCACACACACTTGTCACATAACTCACTTAGGATTGGATCTATCACAACACTCCAGTCAAAGCAGTTAAGCAAATTTAAGAATCCACGATTTAAGGTATTTATCCTGGAGTCAAAAAATTGAGCCTAAGCGTCACAACCAAAGTACTGACTATTCTCAAGGAATCACAAAGTTTTGAGATATTTCTGCAATTAATTTCTCAACCATGTGGTTACTACTCCTAAAAATTAAAAACTACATACACCCGGTTCAATTAGAAACCCTAGGAAAAGAACCGTGGTCCAAAGAAAAATCAAGGGGGAATCACTACACTACCTAAAACAAAAAATCTTTTTGGTATTTTCTTTAGACTTACTTCCCTCAAGAGAACTGTCTAAGAGATCCATCGTCGGGAAGCGTCCACATATTTCTGGAAAAAAAAAAATTATTTTGTTCTACCTAAAATAAAAGGACTACAGAAAAAGCTACAAAACTTAAAAGAAAACTAACTTACTAACATGAACAACTAAAACTACAAACTCACTAAACACAACAACTCACAACAAATATGTACAACACCCCACACTTAAATCATGCAATGTCCTCAGTGCATCACATATAGACAAAACAAGAAATAAAATAAGGTGCAAGAAACTCCCTGCTCTAGTCGCGTCGACATCCTTTCCATTAGTTTTTGCTTTCCATGCTCCTTCGAACAAATGCTTGAATAACTTTGTGCCTCCACTTTGAACTTATGAATTGGATCCCAAGTTTTGAATCTGCACTATGATCATGCTCCAGGGGTGGTGGAACAAATCTGCCTGGCCCAATAAAACAATGTAGTAATCTGCGCTTCTTGGCCTTTCAATGAGATGTGTATTCCCGACTTTCTGGCAAGAAGAATTCCAGAATGTAGGCATCTTGTTCTTTATTCCTCNTCATCCAAACACAATGTGAAAAAATGGTTGGAGTGTGTACCAACATCCTCAACACTAATGACACTAGATTCAACAAAATATGTCTCATCAATGTCCTTGGTTAACTCTAGTATCTTTTCTACCACATCGACATCCTGAAAATCCAGTCTGGCCTCCTCCACTAGCACTTCCTGTACGTCATCATCAATGGGTTCTTTGTTCCTATTAACCAGATAAGGTGGCAGTGGTTTCAGTTCCAACTTGGGTGGTTCTTCATAGATGGCCTGGCCGGCAGGCTCTCTCTTTCCTCTATGTATAGTGACTCAAACTCGAGAACCTTTGGCCATACCCCTTTTTTATCAAGTGCTAACACCCAATCTGCCAGTTCTTCACCGTTCATATCATCTAGATCCATCAAACATTCAGTATAAGGGTCCCCCACAGTCAGTGACGCATCATCTTTTTTCGGGATCACGTTCACGGCATCAATAAGAGAGCAGTTGGCGAACTCACTTGGTCGCCTCATAGACTTCTGCACGTTGAAAGTGATTTCTTCATTATTGAGCCTCATCTTAAGTTCACCAGTCTCACAATCGATAAGGGCTCTGCCTATGGCCAAGAATGGCCTTCCCAAGATTATGGGAATTTCCTCATCCACTTTACAATCTAGTATCACAAAATCAGCAGGGAACACAAACTTCCCCACTTGCACCAATACATCATCCAGAATGCCTGACGGTCTCTTTACCGTCTTGTCAGCTAGCTGCAATAACATTGAAGTTGGTCTGGCTCTACCAATCCCCAGTCTCTTATATATGGCCAGCGGCATCAGATTAATGCTGGCCCCCAAGTCACATAGAGCTTTGGCGAAAGCTAAGTTGCCAATGGTACAAGGAATTGTAAAACTCCCTGGGTCAGACAACTTTTCAGCAATAGGACGCGTCACCACCGCACTACAAGTCTGAGTAAGGGTGACAGTACCCAGATCTTGGAAGTCAAATTTTCTGGACATCAAGTCCTTCATCATTTTAGCATAGCCAGGAATTTCCTTCAATGCATCAATCAATGGGATATTTACCTGTATCTGCTTTAGCATGTCCAAGAAATTTTTGTATTGTTCATCCTTTTGGTATTTGGCCAGCCTCTGAGGGAATGGAGCTGTCAGTTTCTTTCTCCCAGCGATTTGGGACTACTTTTCTTTCTCAGCCACCACCTCAACTACCGGCTCCTGGGCTATCTCCAATTCTTTTTCAGTCTCACTCTGTGCACTGGGTTCTCCTTCAGTAGGTTGCACTGTTACCTTGGTCAAGTTTGTTGAATCATCAATTTCAATTGGCATGGGTACCAGTGTCTCCGCCTGCTTGCTTTCACGAGCTCTCTCCAGTTCCAATTCTAAGTCCCTGCCATTGTGGAGAGTCACTGCCATCAGCTGTCTTGGGCCTTGGTCTGTAGGATTTACCTGAGTATCTGCAGATAAAGTCCCACGAGGACGATTGTTCACTGCCATAGATATCTGGACCAACTGTACTTCTATATTTTTAATAGCTGCATCATGTACATCTACTCTCTCACTGATTTTGGCATTTTCCCAATAACCTGCTGCATCATAGCTTCTAACCTGCCGAACCCATCTTCTTGTCTTCCCCCTGTTGATGTTGAGGAGGGTAGTATGCTTGTTGTTGATTTTGATGGTTATAATCGTGTGGCCTCTGATATGGTGCTGCATTACTTTGTGGTCTCATGACACCCATATTTCCACTATTCTGTTGTTGGTGAGGTGGCCTATACAGTTGAACTTGCTGACCCCAGTTCTGCCTCCCTTGTCTCTGGCTTTCATAATTTAACATATAATTCATGTTTTCTGGATAAGGAGGGTGATCACATTCTGCATTCCACTGATTACCAAATGGTTGACTAATACAAGATGTGCATAAGTCCATTGGTTGTATCCACGATGTGTACCTGTTGCTTTTGCCCTGATTCCTCCACCTTCTTAGTTAATATGCTCATCTGTGTTATCAAGGTGGCCACGTTCTCTGCAATAGTATTGTATGGATCGAATGGCACTGAGTGAACTACAGGAATAATGGGTGCATTCCTTGTTGTCCATCCTGAATTCTGTGCCATTTTATCAAGTAAGATCTGATTTTCTCTCACGTTTTGCTCAAGAATGCTCCACCAGCTGAAGCATCAACATTTGCCTTAACAGTATCAACCAGACCCATATAAAAACGCTGCCCCAATATCTGCTCCAGAATACTATGATGTGGACAGATAACCAACATTCCCTTAAATCGTTCCCATGTCTCCTGCAATGTTTCAACTGGCTTCTGTCTGAAGCTCAAGATTTCATCAATTTGTTGAGCAGTCTTGTTGGGTGGATGAAACTTGTTCACGAACTGCTTAACTAACTCCTCCCATGTGGTAATGGAATTGATAGGGAGTGAGTTTGGCCAAGTCTGGGCAGCTCCAGTCACTGAGAATGGAAACAACAACAGTTTTATTGCCTCCTGAGTGACGTTTGGCTGCCTCTGTGTTTTGCAAATTGACAGGAAGTTCTTCAAATGCTGCTGAGAGTCTTCGATGTATGATCCTGAGAATAGTCCCTTGTTCTGCAGCAAGTTCAGCATATTATTTGTAATCTGGAAGGACTCAGCCTGTATCTGAGGGACTAGTATCGCAGTAGCCAAATTCTCTGCCGTGGGTTATGCCCAGTCATATAAAGGAGCCTATGCCCCTATCTGCACAACTGGGTCTACCACACCATCCCCATTGTTGTTCTTGTTATTTGGATCTTCCATGTCGGGTTCAAGTTGTTCAATTGATGGTTGTTGTTTGCTTTTCCGGTTGGCCCAATTTAGGGCCTTGAAAACTTTCTCGGGGTCTGATAAGGCTTCAATTACTTCACCAGTTCTCGATGAGCTTCTAGGCATGCACCTGTACAACCAAGTTAGCAAACGTTAAACTTTCAATGTGTAAATGAAAATTGAAGAAAATTGACTATATTTCAGAATTTTGTATTTCTCCCAACTCCAATTAATAACACTGTAAGTGCCCCGGCAACGACGCCAAAATTTGATCACGCTCAACTATGTATTATAGAAAGACTACACGGGCGCTGCAAATATAATCCAGGGTATTATGCCCAGAGTCGATCCCACAGGGAATTTACATATCAATCAAGTCGTCAGAATACACAACTTTTACTTAATCAATTTTCTCAAGACTTTTGAATATCAATTGGTAATGTTTTACTATTTATATTGACAAAATTAATAAACTAATGATTAACTAACAATATGGTGTAAACAATTATAATAAAGGTCTAAAGTCATGGTTTCCCTCATTGGTAAACTTCCTTCTTGGATACTTCTTATAGTTTGATTAGTTTCCTCTATCAATCATGAACACTCTATCTACCATAAATCTCTCTTAAGTAATTATGATAATTTGATAGACGCACTCTCTCAAGTTACGCTAGCTAGATTGCATTACAATTAACTTTAGATTGCACCCGAAGTATCGTTATGTCTAATCCAACTTCTAAACCCTCGGTTATGACTTTCGTCTATACCCTGGGAGTGGTGTTGTTCAAACAACTACCTAAATATGCACTCTCTCTAGAGTATATACATAATAAATAGGAACAACTAATTGAGGGCCCTTCAATCAATGACAACNAAGAACGTAGTTGAACAAATAGAGTTTAATCAACCAATCAAAGCTATATTAATATCACAATAAGTTCATCCCCCAACGGGTTCCACCAAAACCCTAGATTAAAGAAATTAGCTACTCATGCTCATAATAATCAACTCTAAAATAACTTGCATAATTAAACTACAAAGTAATGAATAAAATCTGTAAAAATCAATGTTTTGCTTCTCTGAGTAGTATTCCACATGCGTCTCTTGTCTCTAATGGAATCCCCTCCTTCAAGTTGTGTTTTTTGGGTCTATTTATATGACCAGGCTTTACAGCCCAAACGCCCGGCTATAGCCCGGTTCACTCCTCTTCGCCTCTGAACGTATTTTCGACGTTTATGTATCCATTTAGCTCGGCTTCCATCTCCAATTCACCTACACATGAAATAGACTCCATTAGGCACATACAAAGTGTATTTTTATCATTAACGCACATAAAATGTAAGGCACATAATGTGTTAAACCATGAATTCTAGCTACACATCAGCCATCCAGGCTTATTACCCCAAGCCATTCAGGCTTGCTGATAAGTGGAAATTTTGACTACTTATTAGTGCCTTTTAGTTTTCGTTTTAGTCCAAAAGTGTTTAATTGTATTCCCAAAAACTGATGAAATATGCTTAATTGCAGGAGTATTGGAAAATGATCCACTACGATGAAATCCAAGTCAAGAAGGAGTGATCTGAAAAATTCAGGCACAAAAGCTTAGGTGCGGATCTGCGGTCGCAGAATGCGAAGGAAAATCAATAAGTCTCAATGCAAAGTGCGGACCGCACAATTACTGTGCAGCCACAGAAGCTACGTAAGAGCCCAAGTTCAAAGAGCCTCATTTCAAGATCAAAAAGAAATGCGAACCGCACAATAGTTGTGCGGCCGCAGAAATCAACTATGCGACCGCACTCAGGAAATGTGCAGTCCGCAGAAAAGCCTTGTGCGACCGCACTCAGAATTGTGTGGATCGGAGAACATGAGAGATGCGGCCGCAATCCAGAATTGTGCGGCCACAGAGTTAAATCCTGTCAAGAACTGAAAAAAAGTGCGGACCGCACATAGAACTCTGAAAGCGCATTTTTGTCCAAAAATTCCAGCTTTATATAAATAGACTACTTTCACGAAATTAGGTCAAGTTTTGAATATTGAAAGTTCTGTAGCCGTTTTTCTTTACCCCTTTAGGCAACTTTAGCTTACTTTGGTGATTTAATATCGGATTTTTATCTTTTAATCTTGCAATATGAGTTTTATCATCTTTTCTTCTTTACCCATTATGTGTAGCTAGATTTTTAGCTAGGGTTATGACCCAACCCTAGTGTATAAACCTAATGGGTGTTTGATTTAGGGCTTATTTATGATTGGGTGTTTATTATTTAGCCTTGTCTTGGTTTTAATTGTATAATTAATGGTTGCAAATATTAGTCATGCCTATTTGACTTGGTCTCTACTTGAGAAAGAGAGACTTAGTATAGAAAAACTTGGATAACAAGAATTTGGGATACAATCAATAGATTGATAGTCCCAATTAAAGAGTTAAACCTAGAGATAGTAAAACCCGACTTGAGCATTTTATCAACTATTTTGTACAATACCCATTTGAACTTGAGAAAGCAAAATTGGGCAAAATCACTCTCTTACCGGGAGGTATTGAGTGGGTATTTGAGTGTTGATAGCTATAATATACCCCGATTAACAAAACAAGCTTTAAAGTTTACCACCCGTTAGGCAAACACCTAGGTGAAGGTCATAGCCCTAGGCCTTTTTATATATTTGAAAAACATCTAAAAAAAAAAAAATCTCTAGTTTTATATCTTAGAATTGTAACCCTTAGTGTAATTTTAGAAGTACAAACAAAACCATATTTGTGGAAGCCCAATTTAGATACTTCACGTGCTCTGTCTAAATATATACTACTAATTCCCCTCTCAGCTCCCTGTGGATTTGATCCCGACTCCTTGTTGGGTATTATTATTATTGCAATCGACCGTTTCATAACCTCAAATAGAGGTGTGACTTGGAAGAGATCAATTTTTGGCGCCATTGTCGGGGAGCTAAAAATAGATTTAGCTATATATTTGATTTTGTGTGTGAATTGTCTTCTTTTTATTTCGTGTTACTAATCTTCTTGGTGAAGCAATTGTAGGTGAAACAATGGCTCTCAATAATAATGATCCACTCGGAAACATGCCATTGGGAGATGTGGATGTGGAATATGACCAAGTTGAGGAGGTTCCTCTTGAACCTCAAGAAAATAGACGAGGCCGGCCGCCTCAAGACAACATTCCCGTTCCACCCCAACCTCCACCAAGAGCCGCTCCACACCGGGTGTAGCCGAATTAGGGGTATGCAAGTGCCATAGTAGCGCCCCGCATTAGGGAGGGAAACTTTCAAATCACAAATGTTATGCTCGCATTTATAGAGCAATAGGGATTCTTCACGGGGGATCCGAATCAAAATGCGTACAAACACTTGAAAGGGTTCGTGGACACTTGCTGGGGGAGTAAACAGACAAACATCTCTGGGGATGCTTAAGGTTGAGGCTATTTCCTTTCTCTATATAGGGGAAAGCCTTGGATTGGTTAGAAAGGTTTCCAAACCATTCCATCCATACATGGGATGAATTGACAGAGAAATCTGTTTTCCAAGTTCTTTTCTCCCGGGCATATGGCTTCTCTTAGAGACGATATTCTAGTATTCAAAAAGGAACTCAATGAGCCTTTGCATGAGATATGGGAGAGGTACCGAACTATGGTGAAAGAGTGCCCAAACATTGACATGACGGAGGCTATGATTCAATAAACTGTTTATAGGGGGATCAATACTACCAATCAATGCGTGGTCAACCAACTTGCCGGTGTAAATTTCATGATAACGCCATATGCGAAAGCTTGTGAGATCTTAGACGAAATGGAGGATACTTCATCGGCATGGCAAAGTAGATCAAATGTTCCTCAAGGTGATCCAAATGTGATTCACCTACATAAAGAATTGCATGATCATGGGCAACCAATTGCCGAGTTGACCACCACAATGAAACTATCCAAGGCTCAACTCCAACAAGTGAAAGGTCCTAAGCAAGTCAATACAATGGAGGGAGTTAATATGATGGTAAACAAGAGAAGGCAAAAGGGTCCTCAAGTGCAAAACCGTGCAGAGCATTATGTGTAAGAAGATAGTTGGTTTGATCAATATGAATCTTACAATGAACAAGACGAGCAAGTACAGTATGTGAACAAATTCCAAGGGCAAAGAAAAAATCTCAAGTCCCAAATCACCAACAATGGTGACCTCATGGTAATCAAGGAAATTGGAATTCTAGCAACCAAAGCAATTGGAATGGTGGTAACAACCAAGGGAACAGGAACAATCAAAACAATCAAAACAATCAAGGAAATTGGAAGGGTCAAAATAACCAAGGAAATTTGAGTGAAAATATTCAAGGATATTGGGGAGGCCATAACCAAGGGGGATGGAACAATAACCAATGAAATTGGGGGTCGGGCTTTCAAAGGCCCCCGATGTATCAACAATCGAGCAACCCGCCTCCTTATCCTTCCCATGGCCCAAGCTCTTACAACAATGAGATGGGGCGAATTGAGAACATGTTCAAACAAATGATGGAGAAGAATGCTAACTCTGATGCTCAACTAGCCTCTCACAAAACATCAATTCGCAATTTGGAAGTTCAATTGGGGCAAATCTCGGAAGCTTTAAACACTCGTCCTAAGGGGGCACTACCAAGTGACACGGTGGTGAACCCAAAGGGTGGGAAAAATACGAGACATGCCATGGCCGTTACTACAAGGAGTGGAAAAGGCGGGGATGCACCCACCTCAAGTCAAAGGAAAATTATGGATGATGAGCAAGTGATACAAGAAGATGAGATCCCGAACAATGTGGTGCAAGAAAATGATGAAGTATAAATTGATATTGATGACAATGTGGAGGAGACTCAAGAGGAAGTGAAACCATCTAGGGAGCACATTGTTGACATACCAGAACCGGTAGTGCCAAAGGCTAAGGCACCAATTCCAAGGCCTCCTCCTCCATACCCTCAAAGGCTTTCCAACCAAAATGGCGAGAATCAATTCAAAAAGTTCATTGACATGTTGAAGAGTCTATCTATTAATGTGCCATTTGTTGAGGCTTTGGAGCAAATGCCTGATTATGCAAAGTTCATGAAGGACTTGGTGACAAATAAGCGGTCGATGAATTGTGAAACTATAAAGATGACTCATCAAGTGAGTGAAATTGTGCATTCAATGGATCCTAAATTTGAAGATCCCCACGCTTTCACAATCCCTTGTACCATTGGAAGTGCCGACTTTGCTAAAGCTCTTTGTGATCTTGGGGCAAGTATCAATTTGATTTCCTACTCGATTTTCAAGACTTTGGGAATTGGAAAACCAAGACTCACATCTATGAGATTACAAATGGCGGATCGTAACATGAAGGGACCGTTGGGTATAATTGATGATGTGTTGGTTCATGTTGATAAATTCATTCTCCCGGAGGATTTTGTGATTCTTGATTGTGAAGTGGATTATGAGGTGCTGATTATTCTGGGTAGAACCTTGCTACGGGGAAGGCTCTTGTTGATGTGGAAGATGGTGAGCTCACTTTTCGAGTGGGTGATGAAAATGTGGTTTTCCATGTGTGAAAATCTATGAGGCAACCGAATAGCAGTGAAGTGTGTTCGTTTGTGGACTTGGTGACTGATGTGATTATTTATGATACTAGTGCCATGATGAATGTTGATACATTGGAAACTGTTTTGCTTAACCTTGATGATGACGAGACGGATCGCTATGTGGAATGCGTGAACTCATTGCAAGGAATGAGGTCATACGATTATGAACCCTGCAAATTATCCTTGGATCTTGAAAACCGGAAGACTCTTCCAACAAATCCCTCAATCGAGGATCCTCCCACTTTGGGGTTAAATCTATTGCCACCGTATCTCAGGTATGAATTCCTTGACCCTTGTTCTGCTTTACCTGTTATTCTTCCCTCTTTATTGACTAACGTACATTGGCGGTGCTACAAAAGAGGAAGAAAGTTATTGGATGGGCATTGGCGGATATTTGGAGAATAAGCCCCGCATTTTGCATGCACAATATTAATTTGGAGGAGGATTCCAAACCCTCCATTGAACATCAAAGGAGGCTAAATGAAGCAATGCAAGAGGTGGTCAAAAAGGAGATTATCAAGTGGTTAGATGCCGGGGTTGTTTACCCCATTTCTGATAGTTCATGGACTTCTCCGGTGCAATGTGTCCCAAAGAAATGGGGCATGATGGTGGTTACCAATGACACGAACGAGTTGATTCCTACAAGAACGGTGACCGTGCTTTCTATTGTTACCACAAGGAAATATCATTTTCCACTTCCTTTCCTAGATCAAATGCTTGATAGATTGGCTGTCCGTGCTTTCTATTATTTCCTTGATGGATATTCTGGCTAAAATCAAATTCTTATTGCTCCGGAGGAGAAAGAGAAGACTACTTTCACGTCTCCTTATTGCACTTTTGCATTCTCATGGATGCCATTTGGGTTATGCAATGCACCAGTGACTTTTCAACGGTGTATGATGGCTATCTTCACAAACATGGTGGAGGATTTCCTTGAAGTCTTCATGGATGACTTTTCGGTGGTCGGGAATTCCTTTGATAATTGTTTGACAAATTTTGATAAGGTCTTGGCAATATGTGAAGAGGCGAAGTTGGTGTTGAATTGGGAGAAATGGAATTTCATGGTTGAGGAATGCATTATCCTTGGCCACAAGATTTCAAAGAATAACATTGAGATCGACAAGGCGAAAATAGAGGTGATTTCTAAACTTCCACCTCCAACATCCGTGAAGGGAGTGATGAGTTTCTTGGGTCATGCGGGGTTCTACCGGCGTTTCATCAAGGATTTTTCCCAAGTGGTGAACCCTTTGTGTAAGCTTTTGGAGAAAGATTACAAATTCCTTTTCAATGATGATTGCATGAAAGCGTTTGAATTGGTCAAGTTTAAATTGACAACTACTCCTATTATCACCACCTCAAATTGGAGCTTGTCTTTTGAGCTCATGTGTGACGCTAGTGATATGGCGGTTGGAGCAGTTTTGGGGAAACGTATCAACAATATCTTTCATCCGGTCTACTATGATATTAAGACCATGAATGATGCCCAAGTCAATTATACTGTGACCGAAAATGAGCTCTTTGCTATTGTTTTTGTTATGGAGAAGTTCTGCCCGTACTTGATGGGTACAAAAGTGATTGTCCACACGGATCATGCGGCACTTTGTCACCTTATAAGCAAGAAAGATTTAAAGGCTCGGTTAATGAGATGGGTGCTTTTATTGCAAGAGTTTGATATAGACATCAAATACCTCAAAGGAAGTGAAAACCAAGTGGCGGACCACTTGTCTTTCTTGGAGGACGAGGGGAGTCCACATGACGGCCTTGAAATCAATGACTCCTTCCCCGACGAGAAACTCCTAGACATTTCAATGACCGAGATGCCACGGTTTGCTGATTTAGCAAATTATCTTGTGAGTGGTATTATACCGAATGAGTTCTCTTCAAACCAAAGGAAGAAGCTCAAAGGGTATTTCCTAGACTACTATTGGGATGAACCATACCTCTTCCAGATTTATATAGATGGCGTGATTAGAAGATGTGTGCCGGAGGAGGAACAAGTTGAAATTCTTTGGGCTTGTATGGCGGTCACCATGGTAGAGCAAGAACGACGGCCAAAGTGTTGAGTTGTGGATTCTATTGGCCTACTCTCTACAAGGACGCAAGTGATCTAGTCAAGCGTTGTGATGAATGTCAAAGGGCCGGTGGGATTTCAAAGAAAAATGAGATGGCCCTCACCACCATCTTATAAATTGATATTTTCGATGTGTGGGGTATTGATTTCATGGGACCGTTTGTAAGCTCTTGTGGGAACACCTACCTTTTTATAGCAACGGATTCTGTGTCAAAATGGGTTGAGGCCGTTGTTCTACAAAACAATGAAGAAAGAAGTGTGGTGGCACTTTTGAAAAATAACATCATCACAAGGTTTGGTATTCCGCGGGCCATCATAAGTGAAGGGGGTCGCATTTTTGCAACAAAGTGTTTGACACCTTGCTTAACAGGTATGGTGTCACTCACAAAGTCACGACTCCCTATCACCCTAAAGCAAGCGGATAAGTGGAAGTCTCCAACCGGGAGATCAAGTGAATGCTAACCAGACGGATTGGTCAAAGAAACTCAATGATTCTTTATGGGCTTGTAGGACGGCTTACAAAACACCGATTGGGATGTCTCCATACCGATTGGTGTTTGGAAAAGCTTTCCACCTTCCGGTGGAACTTGAGCACAAGGCCATGTGGGCTTTGAAGAAGCTAAATCTTGAGTGGGATGTCGCCGCCATGCATATTTAAGTTCGTCCTTATACAAGGAAAGATGAAGTACCTCCATGACAAGTACATTCGGAACAAGGATTTTAAAGAAGGTGATCTTGTGTTATTGTTCAATTCTTGGTCACGGATGTTTCCGGGAAAGTTGAAGTCTAAGTGGAGTGGCCCGTTTGAGGTTGTGAGTGTGACACCCTTTGGTGCATTGGACTTGATGAATAAAAATGATGAAGTGTTTAGGTCAATGGTCACTGGGTGAAGCACTATCAAGGAAAAGTTGGTGATGGCCACGTCGTGGCAGTTACTCATTTCAAGTGATGATGGTAATCTGCGTAATGACGCGACATTAAATCAGGCGCTTCTTGGGAGGCAACTCATGTTTCTTTTTCTTTTTCTTTTTCTTTTTCTTTGTCTTCTTCTTTAGATAGGTCTCATTTTGTGCTAACTGGGCTTGAAGTGTTTTGCAGGAATGAGTGTGCTTTGCAGGAACTATGCTCAGAAAAAAGTGGCTAAGTCTGAAAATAGTGCGGACCGTACAATTTTGAAGGCCACAGCAGAAAGGGATCTTACGACTGCATAATTCTTGGTGTGGCTGCACAACTGGAGATCAAAAAATTACAAACCCTCTGAAGTTTGCATGTCATAGAAATGGCCAAAGTGCGACCGCACAAGGAAATATGAGGTTCTCACCAAAATTTGCGGCCACACTCAAAAATGTTCGGATCGCAGATCAACAATGGGTAAATTGATAACAGGTAAAGGAGTGTGGACCGCACATGAAATTGTGTAGCCGCACTCATCTTTGAACTCTTTCCCTAACCGGTCAACTATAAATAGTAGCCTCCTCACCACTGTTCAAACTTTATGAACTATGAACATTTAACACTAAAGCAAGCACAATGCACTCAACTGATTCAAGCCCCTAACACTCATTTCATCATCTTTGATTCTTCCTTGCACCACTACATTACCGGTATGTCCAATTCATCTTTAAAAATTTAAATTCTCTTAATTTTGTTCATAATTAGTTTAGTTATTTTTAGGTCTAATGTAAAATTCATCATCATGTGAGCTTAAAATTGTGTGGGTAACTTCCTATTTGCTATTTGGGGGATGGGTAAACTGTGTATCATGTCTAAATTTCCAATACCATGTCTAAATTGTGCTTGAATTAGAAACCCTAAGTTGAATGCCGTTAGTTTTTGAATTGTGTGGCTGCACAAGGAATTGTGTGGTCCGTATATCAATAGTCTAGGGCATATTATGTGAAATGATTATGTGGACCGCACTTGAAACTGTGTGGTCCAAAAAAATTGAACTGCGACCGCAGAAAAGTTGTGTGCGGCTGCAGATCGATCAATTCTCTTACTTGAAAAGTTGTGATTTTTTTGAGCTTGCATTGTGCGGCCGCAGTCAAAATTGTGCGGACCGCATTTCAATTGTGAGGTCTCACTTAAAATTGTGTGGACCGAAGAACCACCACTGCTGCCGCACTTCCAAAATTATGCGGTCAGCTCAAGCCTATCTGCGGCCGCACCCAAAAATATGCAGACCGCACTTCCCCAACCTGCACACTATTTTTTCTGCAACTGTATGATACTCTGGATTTAAACTATAACTGATTCATGTTTATCTGTATTGCAGACAATGGTTAGATCACGGGGACGAGGTGATACATATAAGGGGAGGGGTGAACCCTCCCGAGGCCGAGGCAGGGGTACCCTACCACTCTCCGTGCAAAAAGGGATATCCAAAAAGGAAACTTTAGGGCGAGGTAGGGATACAGAGCCCTATGAATCAAGTTCATACATCCCGCCTAGAGAAGCATCAGAATGCCACTCTGTGGAAGAATGACTTGATGCCCAATCAAAGCCACAACAGTTTCAAGGGAGATACCAGCTCCGAAATGAGCCTTCCACCTCAGCAAGCACTTCTGAGGGTTCAAAAGATGACAGTCACGGTTCAGAACCCTCATCTACTCATGCCCCCGCTGCACCAGTCACAATTGATGATGATGATGATGATATTCTGGATGACGGTCGAGGGGGTGATACTAGAGTTGCTGGCCTCGAGAGGTCGAAAAAAAAGGAAATTTGGGAAGATAGATTTGTGAGCCTGACAGCTTTCACCAGGTTCCGAGAGTGGTGGCCTCAAATATCGCTCACACCTAAGCATTAGTTTATTTTGAAAGATTTGTATAGGTACAATCCAAATGTGGAAAAACAGTTTCTGGAGAGAAAAAGATGGACATGGTTCACTCAAAGTGTGGTGGATTCTAAGGAGAACTTAGTACGGGAATTCTATGCCAATGTGGCACACATCAAGAAGGAGATGAATGTGACTAAAGTGAGAAACTTGAAAGTACGATATTATTAGAGCACCCCAAACACCTATTTGGGGCTCGAGGATGTGGAGCCGGTGCAGTATTTGGAGAAGTTTGCAATGGGTGATGCGGCTCACCCTTGGCTAGCTGAGATATTGGCAGCTCCAGGACCACCATCACGATGGATCACAACACGGGTTACCCTCAACTTTGAGTCAAAAGGCTGGCGAACATTTGTGTGCAATCGCATAGACCCAAGCCAGAATGAAAACAATCTCCCAGTCCCTCGAGAAATCCTAGTTGCCTCTATCATGGTCGGGTACCCAATCAATTTGGGTGCCATCATGTCGGTCAACATGTCTCTGGTTGTTAGGCAGGGTGAAAGCTCCTATTCGTATCCCAACACTATCACGGAGTATCTTACGGATGTGGGGGTGGATCCCATGAGCTTTGATACGAAGGTTTGGGATAAGAAGCCTTCTCTAGTACTCTATGAAGGACCCAAGGAACCCGAAGAAGAAGGGTGAGTCGACTACTACCGTAGGCCGGTCTGATGAGTAGTCGGTGGTAGTTGCAAATTTAGCTGCCATTTCTTCTACAGTAACCATGCCTTCCCCAGAAACTGGGCCTTCCACCGATACAGCTGCCATGTCGTCACCTCTATCTTCAGGGCCATCGGTATCAGTTCCTTCCTCATTTACTTATCCACTTTCTGCGCTGCGAGTCTCCTAGACACTGGCGAGTCTCAACAACTGAATGCAGACAACTACTGCAAAGTTGTTTGACCTATCTAGTGCTATTGCAGCACAGACTTCTACCCCAGATTCCTACGACAGTGGAGGAAACTTTGAAGATTATATTGGAGAATCAGAAGACCATCACGGACACTTTGGTGGAGTATGGGGGAGCAATTGAGGAGCTTGGGAAGCAGGTGAAAAAGATGAGGAAGTCCCAGGCTTCGAGGAAATCAGTTGAAAAGTTGAGACGAGAGGTGACCAAGATAGCAACCGTTGGAGATCTTTCATTTGACATACTGATGGAGACAGATCCATCAATACCAGCAAACCCATCAACACCATCAGAACCAGTGGCACCAGCTGGTCAGTCTGAAGAGCCAGACCTCACTGCCCACACGACTGCGGCGGTGCTACAGATGTTCACCAACCCAGCTACTTCCCGAGAGAAGGATGATGAGATCCAGTTGGGGGATCTTGAGGGAGGTGATGGTGCTATGGACACAGAGACCACATAAGGTGCCATCTCTACTCTTTCCCTTCCTTGTTCTTATTTTTTTAAGGATTGGGGACATTACTTAACTTTATTCAGGGGTGGAGTCTATTTTGATTTGACATTTTCCATTGGCATGTAATAACTGATATATTTTCTTTTTATTTTCATTATGTACATATTCCTCTCTCTCTACTGATGTATATATTCTCTTTCCCTTTCTCAGTTTGTATATTTATTTATACTTTCATTAGTTTTGTTGATAGCTTCTTTATTTTGTTTTCTTAGTAGTCAATGTTTAGCCTAATAGCTTCTTATTTACTTTAATAGCTTTTTTTTAATTTAGTAGTTTCTTTTCATGTTTAATTGATCAATAAGCTTTTGGTTTTCTTAGTGCCACGGTTCTTTCCAAAGGTGGTTTTTGTGTGAACCAGGTGACTCTTCACAATGATAGATGGTGTGACAACATTCTTAAGGGATTGAGACCATTTTTGATGTTTAGGTAAGAACAGTAGTAATAATGAATAAGAGAGACAAGAGTGCTTCACTTGGTACCAACACACTTATGATTAAAAATAAGTTCTTGGAAAGAAATAGCTCTAGTTAGTGACCTTTTGACTCTTGTGTTGACTTACTAATCATCGAGTGATTTAGTTGAGCCATTAGTGATTTTCAATCTCAAATATGGTTGTTGTGGGACCTCGAATCTATCCTCTTTAACAATCCAGTTGTGTGAGAGGTGAGATGTTTTGTTGCAAATCCAAGTACCCGTGTGAATGGTCTAGAACTTGCCCAGAATGTGTTTCTAGGAGAAATTTTAAGTTTTGCTTGGCTTGAGAAGTGATTGTAGGCTCTCCTTGACCCGTTTTAAAAATTTTCATGGCCCATCAATGTTTTTATTCCTAGACAACCCTTTTGAGCCTAAAACCTTTCTCATTTTATAATCATATTACAAGCCTTTACCGTTTTATAGTGACCTTCTCTTGGCACCCGAACTTTCCTTAACACTCTTGAGAAATAATTGGCTAAAATATAAGTTTGAGGTAGAGACGAGGATTTCACAGTGGTGTCAAGGTACAAAAAGAGAAAAGAAATGAAGAAAAGGAAAGGCAAAGAAAAAGAAAGAAAGAACAAAAGAAAAGTGTAAAAAGAAAGTGAATAAGTTAAAGAGTTGAAGGGATTCAAAGAAAAGAAAAAATGCAAAGCATGGAGAAAACAAAGAAGGAGAAAATTAATATCATGACAAATAAAGAGTGATGTTAAGTCTCTCTAGTTCCCCTAAGGAAAAAGACAATGCCTCACAGAATCAGCAAAGCATGAGCCAAAAAGAGAAAATGGAGTGCTTAAGGAAAGATGAACCCTTTTTATTCCAACATTTCCTACTTTAGTACAAAAGCCTTCATTACATCCCATAAAAGCCCTACGTGATTTCAAGCCGAGTGAACTTACATTAGTGGTGATTTACATGAGGGGCAAGCATATGGTACTTAGATTCGTACTTGTGACATTCTTTTGAGAGAGATGAGCGAACTTTTCACAAATCCTTGAATTAAGTGCTATATTCTTAAGTGAGATATTCTAGCGGAGAATAAAGGAGGAGGAGTTTGGGATCCACAATGACCTACATGAAAGAGCGAACTTCCTTGATGAGTAAAGTCAACTCTTGATGCTCAAGTGTCACATTAGAACTATTTGTGCTTGAAACTTCAAATCATTGCCTTGTTGATAATTCATAAGTGTTGTGGGTAATTGTTAGTCCCAATTGATGTGTGTTTGATTCACCTCAGATTAGCTGGAATAGCTCTTATCTTGTGGAGGTGGGAATTACCTTATTTGCTTGAGGACAAGTAAAAACTTAAGTTTGGGAAAGTCTATAAGTGAGAATTTTGACTACTTATTAGCGCCTTTTAGCTTTCGTTTTAGTCCAAAAGTGTTTAATTGCATTTGTGAAAACTGATAAAATATGCTTAATTGCAGGAATATTGGAAAATGAGCCATTACGATGAAATCCAAGTCAAGAAGGAGTGATCTGAATAAGGAAAAAAATTCAGGTATAGAGGCTCAAGTGCAGGCCGCAGATTTTTATCTGCGGCCGCAGAATTTGAAGGAAAATCAAAAGAGCCTAAGTCCAAAGTGTCGACCACAGAATTATTGTGTGACCAGAGAAGTTACACAAGAGCGAAAGTTCAGAGAGTCTCATTTCAAGATCAAAAAGAAATGTGGTCCGCACGATAATTGTGCGGCCAAAAAAATTAACTATGCGACCGCACTCAGGAAATGTGTTGTCCGCAGAAAAGCCCTGTGCGACTGCACTCAGAATTGTGCGTACTGGAGAACATGAGAGATGCGGCCGCAATCTAGAATCGTGCGGCTGCAGAGTTAACTCCTATCAAGAACTGAAGAAAAGTGCGGACCACACATAGAATTGTGCGGCCACAGAACCTCTGAAAGGGCATTTTTATCTGAAAATTCCAGCTTTGTATAAGTAGACTACTTTCACGAAATTAGGTCAAGCTTTGAATATTGAAATTTCTGTAGCCGTTTTTCTTTACCCCTTTAGGAAACTTTAGCTTACTTTTGTGATTTAACATTGGATTTTTATCTTTTAATCTTGCAATATGAGTTTTATCATCTTTTCTCCTTTACCCCTTATGAGTAGCTAGATTTTTAGCTAGGGTTGTGACCCAACCCTAGTGTGTAAACCTAATGGGTGTTTGATTTAGAGATTCTTTATGGTTGAGTGTTTATTATATAGCCTTGTCTTGATTTTAATTGTAGAATTAATGGTTGCAAACATTAGTTCATGCCTATTTGACTTGGTCTCTACTTGAGAAAGAAAGACTTAGTCTAGGAAAATTTGGCTAACAAGAATTTGGGATAAAATCAAGAGATTTATAGTCCCAATTAAATGGTTGAACCTAGAGACAGTAAAACCCGACTTGAGCATTTTATAAACTGTTTTGTACAATACCCACTTGGACTTGAGAAAGCCAAATTGGGCAAAATAACTCTCTTATCAAGAGGTATTGAGTGGGTATTTGAGTGTTGATAGCTATAATACACCCCGACTAACAAAATAAGCTTTAAAGTTTACAACCCATTAGGCAAATACCTAGGTGAAGGTCATAGCCCTAGGCTTTTTTATATATTTGAAAAACATCCAAAAATAATATTCTCTAGTTTTATATCTTAGAATTGTAACCCTTAGTGTAATTTTAGAAGTACAAAAAAAACAATATTTATGGAAGCCCAATTTAGATACTTCACGTGCTCTGTCTAAATATATACTACTAATTCCCCTCTCAGCTCCCTGTGGATTCGATCCCGACTCCTTGTTGGGTATTATTATTATTGCAATCGACCGTTTCATAACCTGGAATAGAGGTGTGACTTGGACGAGATCAATTTTTGGCACAACAGTACCTGAATGGGGATGTCCATAGCCTTTGAAGTTTTGGAACTGCCTAATAGGTTTTTTCCCCCCGGGCTTCGTAGCTCGAGCTATTCGAGATTTCCCACGACGACAGTCCCCGAGTGAGGGTGATATATTGGATCCGGATAGGGGTGGACCTTGAGCTTGATGTCTCTAAGGAAAATAAAAGTAATAATTTTAAAGAAACACAATAGTTATCTGCAAGATAGAAACTTTCTTTCATTTCTATGCGCAACATACAAGGTTGTGGATGTGTATAATCTTCATGCTATGGCTTACGTGGTCTATGTGGGCACGGTTCATTTGACCGTTTGGCCCTTACAATAAATCTTATCTACCGAGCCTAGGTTATTTGAGCATAAAGTATCTTTTCTTGCTAAAATCGTTATTCGAGAGGGATGACCCCCAATATTCGAGGCTGATTATAAAGAAGGCTTGGATACTGTCAATGTAATCCTTGACTTCGGTCTATACCCGCTCTTCAATTCTAAGTTAGCACGATCCAATATTTCCTCATTAAAAACTTTTCCGGAAAACCCATTTGGGACAAAACCAGTTCAAGGGAAAAAGACTGCAACGCTTGCTTTCAGGCCTAATAGTTGCCTCATTGCTTGGCCGTTACCTGCAAAGGCTAGTCCAATTCATAATATATTTAAAGAAAAGTAATAAATGGGGTCGTACCTTAGCAGTAGTATCGTTTTAAGTGGGTTATGTTCCAGTTGTTCGGTAGCTGCTCACCGTTCACTGTTCGAGTTTGTACGATCCTATGTCGATGATCTCGATAATTCGATATGGACCTTCCCAATTTCCCTTCGTTTGGGTTTCGGGTGCTCAGTGTCACCTTTCTTAACACCAAGTACCCGACATTGAAGTGTCGAAGGTTGGATCTTCGATTGTAATATCTTTCGACCCGTTGCTTTTGAGCGGCCAACCGAACGAGGGCGGCCTCGTGCCTCGTCTAACAGTTCCAGGTTCGTACTCATGGCCTCGTCGTTTGACTTTTTGGTCACATATCAGAACCTGAGACTCGGTTCTCCTACTTCGACCGGTATAAGAGCTTTGGCACCCGTACACCAATGAGAATAGGGTGGCCCTAGTACTGGATTTTGAGGTCGTACGATATGCCCATAGGACGTCGAGAAAGATTTCTTTCTATATTCCTTTGGTGTCAGTCAACTTCTTTTTGAGGTTTTGGTGTATGGTTTTGTGAATGGACTCTGCTTTCCCATTTCTAGTAGGGTGATAGGGCATTGATAGGATCCTTTTGATCTTATGGTCCTCGAAAAAATTGCTCACTTTGCTGCCGATGAACTGCTTCCCATTTGTCGCACACGATCTCGGCTGACATTCAGAATTGGCATATTATGTGGTCCCATATGAAATCAATAATTTCCTTCTCCCTGACTTTCTCGAATGCTTGGGAATTCACCCACTTAGAAAAATAATCAGTCATAAATAAGATAAATCGAGCCTTACCAAGCGCCCAGGGCAGGGGACCAACGATGTCCATTCCCCATTTCATGAACGACCCAGGTGACAAGACCGAATGCAACAGTTACCCGGGTTGATGGATCATCGGAGCATGCCTCTGACATTCGTCGCATTTCCGCATGAACTCCTTTGCGTCTTTTTCATGTCAATCCAATAGTATCCGACTTCGATTCTCTTCCGAACCAAGGACTTGGCGCCCGAATGATTCCCGCAGGTGGGCTCGTGGACTTCCCTCAAAACATACTCGGTGTCTCCCAATCCTAGACATATGGCGAGTGGGCCGCCGAATGTTCTTCTGAATAAGGTACCGTCTTTGGACAAGCTGAACCAGGGCGCCTTCGTACGCAGAGCTCTCCATTCTTTAGGATCCTAGGGAAGTTTTTCGGTCTTCAAGTAATCTATGTATTTTTTTCTCCAGTCCCAGGTTAATCTTGTCGAATTTATCTCGGCATGACCTTCCTCCACTACTGATTTCATGAGTTGTACGACTGTTCCCGAGTTGAATTCACAGTTTTCGTCCGACGATCCCAAGTTAGCAAGAGCACCGGCCTTGCTGTTTTGATCCTAAGGTACATGTTGTGAAGTCCATTCCCTGAACCGATGTAACGTCACATGTATCTTATCCAGGTATCTTCGCATTCTTTCATCTTTGAATTCGAACGTTCCATTGACTTGGTTCACCACGGGGAAGGAATCTCACTTAGCTGCTATCACCTCGACCCCTAGGCTTTTAGCTAGTTCAAGACCTGCAATCACGGCCTCATACTTAGCCTCGTTGTTAGTCAATTTTACAGCTCTAATAGATTGTGTAACAACATTATCCGTCGGTGGCTTCAACACGATGTCAAGCCTGGACGCCTTTTCGTTAGAGGCACCATCCGTAAAGAGGGTCCAGATTCCATAAGAGGTCCCCGAGGTTAACAACAACTCCTTCTCGAACTCAGGAATTAGGGTCGGTGTGAAGTCAACCACGAAGTCCGCCAAAATATGATATTTGATGGCAGTTTGGGGTCGATATTTGATATTGTACCCGCTGATATCCACGACCCATTTGGACAATCGTCCCGAGAGCTCGGGTTTATGTATTATGTTTCTTAGTGGGTAAGTAGTCGGAACACATATGGGATAACATTGAAAATACGGTTTTAGCTTCCTAGAGGCGCTTAGCAAAGCGAGCACCAATTTTTCTAGGTGAGGATACCTAGTTTCGGCCTCGCCTAGAGTTCTGCTAACATAATAGATAGGAAATTGCGTACCTTTATCTTTCCGGACTAGGACTCCACTTACCGTTACCTTGGATACCACTAAGTATAGGTACAATTGTTCCTCTTCCTTTGGAGTATGAAGAAAATATGGGCTCGAGAGGTACTGCTTGAGTTCCTCCAAGGCCTGTTGGCACTCCTTCAATAGTGAGAAGAACTGATGGCTCTTGTCGGAGGACCTCGAGATGAATCGACCCAAAGCAGTTATGTTCCTGGTTAACCTTTGAATGGACTCGACATTGTCCATGACAGTGATGCCCTCGATGGCAAGCAAATATGGGCTCGAGAGGTACTGCTTGAGTTCCTCCAAGGCCTGTTGGCACTCCTTCAATAGTGAGAAGAACTGATGGCTCTTGTCGGAGGACCTCGAGATGAATCGACCCAAAGCAGTTATGTTCCTGGTTAACCTTTGAATGGACTCGACATTGTCCATGACAGTGATGCCCTCGATGGCAAGCAAATATGGGCTCGAGAGGTACTGCTTGAGTTCCTCCAAGGCCTGTTGGCACTCCTTCAATAGTGAGAAGAACTGATGGCTCTTGTCGGAGGACCTCGAGATGAATCGACCCAAAGCAGTTATGTTCCTGGTTAACCTTTGAATGGACTTGACATTCTCCATGACAGTGATGCCCTCGATGGCTTTGATTTTATCAGGATTAATCTCGATACCCGGTTGGACACCATGAATCCACGGAACTGCTGGACCCGAGTCCGATTGCGCATTTCTATGGGTTCAGATTCATATTGTATTTCTTCAATATGTTGAAGGTTTCCTGCAAATATTTCAAATGGTCATCTGCTCGCACGGATTTAACTAAACAGATTGCCAATGTAAACCTCCATTGATTTTCCTATTTGCTCTTCGAACATCCGATTTACTAGGCATTGGTATATGGCACCAACATTGTTTAATCTGAATGGCATTACGTTATAGCAGTAGGTACCGTATTTAGTGATGAAGAACATTTTTTCCTGGTCTTCCGACTCCATCTAAATTTGGTTGTACCCGTAGGCGTCGAGAAAACTGAGGATCTCGTGGATGGGCATTGCATCGATCATGCGATCGATGTTTGTCAGAGTGAAAGAGACCTTGGGGCATGCCTTGTTTAAGTCTTTATATTCCACAAACATTCTTAATTTATTCCCCTTTTTAGGGACCACTACTACGTTTGCTAATCAATCTGGGTACTCAACCTCCCAGATGGACCCTATTTTAAGGAGTTTAGATACCTCATCCTTGATGAATGCATGCTTGACTTCGGACTGAGGCCTCTTTTTCTGCTTGACCGGATGGAACTTCGGATCTAGGCTCAGCTTGTGAGTAGTTATCTCTGGCGGAATCCCTATCATATCGAGGTGGAACCAAGCGAAACAATTTATGTTAGCCATAAGAAAGTTTTTTCCTGAGCTTGAGAATTAACCCCATGCCAAGGTATACCTCACAATTGGGCAGGTGTTCAATCAATATGACTTGCTCAAGTTCTTCGATCGTTGATTTGGTGGTGCCAGAATCATCGGTAATTTCTCTTTGGTTTCCTTTTTGGCCATCAGACTTAGACCATTCGATGTCGAAAGTGCGGATACCGGGATCACCTCGTCGACCGTGAATATCTCCTTTACGGCCGGTTGTTCTCCGTAAATTATTCTAATCCCTCTGGGCATTAGGAATTTCAGCACATGGTGCAGCGTGGGGGTACTGCCCTCATGTTGTGAATCCACGGTCTCCCAAACAGAGCGTTTACCTCATGTCTCCTTCGATCACGTAGAACTTTGTTTCCTAAATGTTCTGGCAGTGTTCACTGGAAATGTTATCTCCCCTCACATACCATGTTGAATTCAATAAGAACTCTGACTGCTTGCACGATTTGGTCTTGTAGACCTAGTTGTTTCACGACCCTCCATCTAATAATATTGGCTGAGCTACTTGGATCAATTAACACACATTTAAATCGAGATTTATTTATGAGTACGGATATTTGTTGATACCCAATTTTTTTCAAAATATTTTTAAATTGCACATATACCTTCAAAATCATGCATTAGTAGCAATTGGTATTTTTCTATATTTTATTAATTAGTCTAGTATTTTATTTCTAATAAATAATTATAAAATTATATCACAAATGATTTCAAAAATATTTCTTGATCTGATAATGCCATAAATAGCCAAATTGGCACTTTTTGGCTATAATTGCAATAACTTCGCAATTATAGCCCAAGCATATAATTTTGTACTATTTCTACCAGAAATTAGACCTTTGTATTTTAAAATACTAAATAATATTTTAAAACTATTTTCTATGCATGAAATTCATTTTTTATGATTATTAGCTATTTTATAAATTATTTTAATTAATTTGAATTGGGAATTTAACAAATAGCCTGTTTCATTTTTCAATTTCAGCCTATTAAAATCAGCCCAAACCCCTAATTAAACTAGCCCAATTCCCAAATCTACCCAACTCAATTTCTTTTTTAATCTGGGCGGTTGATCAATTTTGATCAACGGACCAGATCCGTTCTTTCCTAAATTAACCTAAGACCATACCCCCCCCAAACCCTCATTCTCTCATCACTCACCCGCCATCACTCCCTTGTTCTCTCTCAAACTCCTCTTGCTAAACCATGGTTCCTACTCGTCGGCTGCTGGCTCGCCGGTAACAATGGTGGTTCTCTACCACCCCTAGCCTCTATGGCTCCTCCCATGCCCGGATTCTTGCTCTCTCGAGTTCCTCAAGGGACCGGTCGCTGTTCACTTCCCCTCCCTCCCCCTCCCCGGGAATGTGCTCACCATTCTTAAGCCACTTTGGCCCGTCTGAGTAAGATCTTTCTATTTTTCCGGCTAGATCTATGGTTTCTAAGCCGGAATCTCTCTATCTCTGGGTTATTCCTCTCAAAACCCTAATTTTATCTCCTATCTCTTTAGATCTGTAACAGATCTGAGAATGTTTGAGCTATTTTACTTGTTTTCTATGAAAACCTCTCTGATTCTCAAACCGTCGATGTTGACATCCAGTTTTGTCTCTTCTTTCTTCTAAATTATTTCTTTAAGCTTCTAATATCACTAATAATATAAGGTAATTATCCTACTAATTATTTTAACACAAACTATGCGTATTTTTTGTTGTTGTTGTTATTATTATCTTTAAAAAAAAACTATTACTATACATCATTATTATTACTATTATTATTATTGTTATTATCGTTATCATTATTATTATTTTTCGTTCGTTCTTTCATTCTCATCGCCTTTTGTGAAAAACATAATTTTTTTTATTTAGTTAAATAGTAATGTTTATTTAATTCTGCGCTTTATAAATATTTGTTCCATGAACATTAGAGTTTTATACTTATCAGTTAGTGTAATGAATATTTTATATGCTAATATTACATAGTATTATATAATATAGTTATTAAAATATTTTGTTAAAGTTAGAAGCCCAAAGAAATACTAGGAAGAAAGGAATTTCAAGTCCAATTTCAGCCCATTTACTATTCTTTAGTTCAAAGCCCAATTCCTGAAATTCTAATTATAAGACATAATTAACTAGGGTTTATTTTTTCCCAAATCAGTCTCTATCTCCACCCTCTCTCTTCTTTGTCTTCCTTTTCCAGCAAAACGCCAGCTTCTCTAAGCCATGGCCAGACTCTATGTCTCCATTTTTAGCATAAAATATGTCCCCCTCTGCTTCCATCTGGCGTATCTCAGCTCTTCAGAGATGATCTTTCTAATCTTATGCTCAAAGATGCAGCAAATCGCGTTTGCTTCAGTCGAGATTTCATCATTTCGGATAGGACCTGAAAAAATCACGTGAAAGCTTCAACGTTTGGATTCAAATGAGACTGAAATTCAGACCGTTGATTTCAAATTTCTGCTCAAGAGATCCCGCCCAAAATAATCTCTCCGAGCCCTAATTCATCTCCTATAAATACGAGATTTTTGTGATAATTTTCGGCACCTTTTCACGGGCTGCTGCTATACTTTTTCACTTGTTATTCTTCTCTCATTTTTAGTCCGCATAACCATACTTTGAAGGCTCATTTTCTTTCAGTCTCTGTTGGTTTGATTAATCGTAACAGAGGTATCGCCGTTCTTGTTTCCGAGTTTGAGGCTCGTTCAAAGTCGCAGAGTAGAGACCGTAAATAGTAGACCTTGACGCGACCCAGTTCACTGCCCTGAAGCAGGTCCATGATTTTTGTCTTCTTTTCGATTCAGACTTTTATATGTATTTATACTCTGTGTGTGTTGTGAAGTAATTTTAGCTTCTCGTTAAACTCCAGTATGTTGTTTGTTAACTTGCATTAATTTGTTATCTCAAGCCATATCTTTAAGAAAATCACAATCTAGTCGTTGTCACACATTAGGAAGTCATGTGTAGGATTCTTCTTTATCTGTTTAAAGAAGACTTACGATTAATTATCGTATATGGTGCATAATATTTTTGGTTGTTCAAAATAAATGTGTTGTTTATGATTTTAATTAAAACTTCTTTTAAGATTTCATACCAACTATGTGTTTATAAACATTTCAAGAACTTAGATTATGTAGAGTTTTGGAGATCACACCTATAGAATATTTAGTTGATTCTCCTTTACATGATTTGAGCAGAAACAACATAGAATTTAGTCTATCATCCTTCACTCACCTCAAGTATTTTGCAATAAAAATGATAGCATTTCTGTTTTAGAGGTTAACTTTAAGCTTTGCTCACAAAATTTAGAAATTATATCAATAAAAGTTATTGTTTCTCCACCCTTAAAACAATTGTTGTTGTCTAACTTGTGTAAGGAGGGATATCATTGTAAGTTTCATGTTTGAGAAAGAAAATTACAAGAAGGTCAGATTTTAAAGTCTTTTATATTAACACGATCGTAGGATAAGTCCGTTACAATGAGTAGAGGCGGTTAATAGAACAAAACCACAGGTTGTGACAGTTAACACAAGACTTGAAGAAGTAAATCCATGATTGAGGAACAAGTTTCAATTTCTTTTTTTTGTGTTCATGTGCTGTAATTAAGCCTTAGAGGCACAAAGCATTAAGCAAATTATTTGTCAATTAGCTGTTATAACTAGTTGCTCTTGTCTTTTATGTATTGAAAGTAAGCCTTAGGTAGATCAGTACTCGATTTTAGTTGTTGTGGTTGTGGATTCTATGAATATTTGATTTGTCAACTTGGTGTTAGTTCCTCACGTTTTATTCGGCAGAATATACTTATTGCGGCTTTTGTTTAAAGAGAAGAAATGTTTGAATCTCTGTTAAACTCTAAAAATAATTTATCTAAGACACTTTACGAAGCAACAACTTATGTTAGGATCAAATTATTTGTATCATTTTCTTATGAGTCTACATGAGTTTTGAGTAACTGGTCTTATGAGTGTGAGGTAGATCGAAAGAGTCAAACACATGCTTTCATGTAGTAATTAGGAAAATATTGATCCATGTTCATTATTCAACTTGTTCCTATTCAAAAAGGGATGTCGTTTAGGTATTTTAATCTTTAGCTTTCAAAAATGTAAAAGCGTAAGTTTAGATTCTAAAATTTGTGTACACTGCTAGTAAATCCAAGACTGTTAATTATCTTAGTATGGTTTAATTTTCTTGTTATAAAAAAATTGTCGTTGTAAGCTTTGATAATGTATTTTTTCCCTCGTGTCTCTTTATAAGTTTTATGTCTTTTGAGAGTAAGGCCCTTTTCTAATTCTGTTTCTTTACTTTATTTGCATATGCACTTGGAGCAAAATATGGAGTCTTAACGCAAGACTCGCCCTCATACCCGAGCATGGAGTCATCACATGGCATTTTTCTTAGAGTGTACCCCACAAAAAGAAAACAAGCGAAATGCTTGGGGGCGCACATGGCGTCTTTCTTATCTTCTCTTTATTTACGATTGTTTTTATTTTATTTCTTGAGATCTCTTGATTTATTTGTATTTGTGTTCATCTCACTCTTAACATAGGCTTGAAGGTTGAGTGTATTTAATTATTTAGGATCTCTTTTTTTGGCTAGCAAACCTAGTACCTATTTATCACATAGTGTTTTCCTCTATATTTAACATTTCAAAAACAGTAAGTTAGCAATTTCACAAATCGTTGAAATGAAGTTTTTTTAAAGGTCTCGTTAACATCCTTTCTAACATCACCAAGTTGAGATTTTATATAATTCATATGCTTAGATTCAGTCGAGTGTTTTCTTATAAGTCCAAATGAAAATTGCTTTTCTTTTAACAAGTAGGAAGACCTGTCTCCATGCGTTCTTTGGGAGTGATGTTAGTTATTGGTTTCATTATGTTAAAACTAATCTATTAAATGTTTTTCTTCAAAAATCATCACATTTCTTAATGGGTTTAAACATCTTTCCTAAGTTGTAAGTAGCTAAGTTCCACAAATAGTTAGCTATGTACATTAATACTTTAGCATAATATTAACTAACCTAAGTTTGGCCGGTTAACCGTTATTAACGGATCATATAGGATGCCTTAATAACCTTCCCTATATGATTAATTAGAACCCTTACCTATAGTCTTAAAAGTTAAGCAGACCATATAAAACAGAGTTAACTTTAAGCACTACTTAATTAAAATTGGTATCCTAATTCACCGTTAAAATAATTAGGTGGCGACTCTCTTTAATTAATTAAACCTCAGAGTTACCAATATGTTATACTCTAGTTTGACCCGTGTTAAAATAGGGTATAACAGTCGCTTCATTTTTCTAAATTAGGGTTTCTGGGAATTTTCTTCAAAACGATTTCCTCTGAGTTTAAGTGTTATTATGTGATTCTTATCATGTTCAAACGATTTTTGTTAGATTTCTTCTTAATCCTAATTTGTTATGTTAAACCCCTAGTTTTAACACTATATTAGAATTTCTAAGTTCATCCTTGCCTGTCGATTCTGCTGTGTGTGTGTGTTCGATTCTCATGAATATGCCTCGATTTATTAGAGTATTTTTCTGATTTTTACCCTAATAATGTCTTATTAGGGTTTCCTATTTGGTTATGTTCGCTTACACTCTATTTATTTGCTTATTCATGGAAGTCTATACTATTTCCATAAAAATTAGTATCACTTTGATTGTTTGAATCCCTAATTTCCTGTATTTGAATCCCTAATTTCCTGTAATTGATATCCTTTACTGATTTCCTGTGATTGATGCCCTTTACTGATTTCCTATGATTGATACCCTTTACTAATTTCCTGTGATTGATGCCCTTTACTGATTTCCGACTTCCAAATTATTTTCTTGCCTTAATTATGTGGTTGACTATACTGTTAATTGATTCTTATGTTGTTTCCTTAATTAGAACCTTATGTACCTAGCCTTAATCGCTTACTTTATACCTGTCTTGGGCTTGAATTATTTCCTTAGCTATGTTTCAGCCATATACGATCTCCTTCCTTATTTGTTACCTGTCTTTTACCATTTGAAGTTAACTCCCTTAATTGAGGGAGTACTTGCACTGATTTTTACTCTAATTGATTTCGAGTTCTTCTATTTACTGAATAGTTTGACTCTTACCGTATTTATCCTAGCTTTCAAACTAATATATATATTGCTCTCATCTACTCTTTTTAGACAGTCTTCTACACACACGAACTCACATTAGCTCACAACTCTCTTATACACTCAAAAACTCTTCTGCTTACTATTGTTACTGAATTAGCCGGCTGGAAGCCAAGGCTAACTATTGCACTTTCCTGTTCTTCACTTTGTGGCTATTCTCCTTACTAGTATGTTCTGATCTTAAATTCAAGTTGCAAAATCAATGTGTTTCTTTTACTGCTTTAGTTTATTATTTTACTAATCTCTTTCTGTCAATTGGTTGCTTCTCAACATGTGTTTAACTTGTTTTACTTAGTATACTAGTTATGTTCTAACCCCTTTTTAGGATCAGCCTATTTATGAACATGTTTGCTTCCTGTGTAATCTTTCTCCATGTGACTCCACCATGTCTTTGAATGCTTGTCTATGAGTTGTCTAGTTCTGGTATGCACCTATTGTGCAATTGTTACCTTAAGTTGTTCTGATTATATGCTCAATTCTGTTGATACCACTATGTCTATTGTTTGTTCTGAAATTCATACTCCTATACTACGTTTACATCATTAGTTATCCCCAATCCCACAAGTCCCTAAGCACTTCTGATTCTATGCAACCATGTCCCCAATTAGCAATTCTGGGATCCATGACATATTGTCTGCTATTCCTTGAGACTTCTATGCTTATGCTTGTTATGTGCTCACCTTGGGTGCTGTATCCGTACCCAACCCCCTTACCCCTGTGTGAAGGACTGTTGTTTGAGTGTTGCTGAAACTGTTATGTTCTGTAGTTGATCTACTGTTTATTTAATTACCCTACTCTTGTTCAAACTATTTTACTACTAAACCACTTCATACTTTTATAAACTTCAACTGAGTCTTTTCAATACTGTTTTATACCAAAACATTTTCAAAACCATGTCAAGCACTCTCACTCTATTCTTAGGTCCTTAAGTTCTGCCCCTCCAGTGTGTGACTGCCTTAGGATTCCTGTGAGATCCCTCTGAACTCTGATGCACTGGGGATGGCTCTTCCATACTTCACTTACTCAGTTCTGGTTATGAAATCTGGGTGTGAGCACTGCCCGGGATCCTTGAGGTGCTTAGGGAACTCTGACACACCTGGACATGAGAAAAGCTATGAAACTTTGACAGTTGACAGTTGAGGTTATGAACACCTAGTATATATGGGCCTGCTTCAGGTTCCCTACAGTTTAACTTCTTCTTTTCTATCTATTTATGTTATTCATTCAGCCACTAGTCTGTAATAATAATTTGTAAACAGATATTAGGGTTGGCTAGTGAAATGGGAAGGGCATCTATGTAATTCTATCATTGGGTAGAAAACATGTCTTAGGCTTTGCATTATCTCTATCTGCATTAGAATCCATTCTTAGGACCAATATATTCATTCAAACCATGCCAAACATGCATTAGCTATCATGTCTTCAAGGCTTTCATGTTTACTACTTTAACGTACATTATGTCCTTAATTTACGCTTATGCCTAACACTTAGAAATCCTGCTCCTAGGATAATAGAACCAATATAAAATTGTTACTCATGTGCATTCAAACTCATGTCTTCATCATCCTGTAACTCTTTGTGCATTTTAGAAATCATGCCTTTAGGAATTCTGTGTATCCTGAAATTATGTCTTAACCATCCTACATGTATATGTGCATATTCGATATCCTGCTCTAGGATTTCATTTGCATCTGCTTAACCACACCTAGTTTAACTACTGACTCACGAAAAAGGTAAAAACAGTGTCACATCTAATTGTCTTTATCTTAATAAAACTAGTAACAATCTCTCCACTCTCGTATCACCTAGAACAACATGCTTTTAGGTAAAACAATATCTAAATTGTTTTTAACATTTCTGGTAATTATTATGCACAATCCCACGCCTAAGAAAGCCTTAGGTAATCAATCTCTTTAAAAGCTGGAACACTGCTTGGTTGTGTTTACATGGCTTTAAAATCAGTAGGCAAACAGATTAGGCACCTGCTCTTGAGTTTATAAAAACAAAGCTGCATATTTTTGTGCATTGACATTCACTTAGATATCCTGTCTTAGGATCCTGTCTGATAAAACTACCTCTTGTTTGTGTTTGAGACGTGCTGATTATGTGCATTACTTGTGGAGGTAAATCTGGGCCTCATAACTGCTTTCCTGCATTTATCTGATCAATCCTATTTGTTCTTGCCTGTCTCTTAGAATTATATCATTTTAAAACCTTACGGGACTGTCTAGAACTAACTATACTTAGAGGTCCTAAATTCCTCCAGGACCCTTGAGAAGGACGGGTAATAGCATGCATAGAGATCGCTAAATAAACTCGCTTAATAACCGCTAAGGGGTGGGGTAAAGGGTAGATAAATATGCTGACCGGTGCGCTAATGCCACGTGTAACCCCTCTCTGAGGAGTGATTACCGGGAATTGCATTGATGTGCTCCTATAGGATTAACAACATAGGACTCCCCTATTCCTTACATATGTGTTCTTAGACTGCGAATCTTTTCACAAACATTACTTGTTGCCATGTGTATACTTGACTGCTTATTTGTTGCTTGCTAAAATTCGCAAAGTTTGTTTGGCCGGGAACCACGGTTATGGACTTTGAGGGGTGCCTAACACCTTCCCCTTGGAGTAATTTCAAGCCCTTACCCAATCTCTTGTTATTCAATTAGTGTTATTATAACCCTTAATAGGTGCCCTAACGCACCTTAATTCGTTAGGTGGCAACTCTTCAAGTCCTTCACATCCATTTTCCCAAAAGGAAAATGAGTTGTCCCAACAATGTCAAAAACCCTGACCGGTCCGAAAGGAGAGGAAAAATGGGGTGCGTCAGCGTGGCGACTCTGCTGGGGACTTCTAGGTTTTTACCATTTCAAACTGCTTTGTGAATTTGTCTTTATTTTGCTAAAACCTCCACCCCTTTCCCTTTCCCTTTATGTGCAATTAATTATTTACTTTCCCAAGTATATTCTTTTAAATGAAACTGACATGTTTCTTTTTTTTTTTTTCCTTTGTAAATGCTTTTCAATCATAACTGTTGTAATTACCGCTTTCATAACATGCATATACATGACGACATGTTTTATTTCTTATTTATTGTTGCATAATCATGCTCAACATCATATTTCACTCGTGCCTATACAAATCCTATAGCAATGCTTGATGAATGGTTGCGCTCTTCCATTTTATATCACCCCCTAAATTCGGAAAGGCTTATTTGCGGTAAAACTAGTCGATCAGCGGTGCAGTCGACGGTCCCGTGCCTTTCCCTCTCAAGTTTTCCGCTTGAAGGTACTAGTCTAAAACCCCGTAGAAACCCTACTCTGATTATAATTGTACATGCATCATGGTCAAACCTAGCCGGGTTAATATGTTGTCCGCATGAAAACCGTTTAGGACAGCCTTATCCAAAAGTCCATCGGGGTTCTTGTAATAACAAATGGACGCAACCACGATCTGTGCATTAATTTTGAGAACTAAGTGCCAATATGCTAATCACTAATGTATAAGTAGTTGAATCTGGAGGGGGAAAGGGTCTAACCTTGTCTATTTTGCAGAAAATGAGGCACGAAGTCCCCAGGTTCGGCATGGTCCAAAGAATACCACCATTGTTGCTATATTGGTGGGAAGACCTTTCGCCAAGTGAAAAAGATACCTGCTGTTGGGCATGCACGACCTGGGGAACCTGATCAACAGTGCCAAGAAGATCAAGTCTGGGGAAGGTCCTTCTGGGACCAAGTAGATTAGATTTACCTGCTTTTTCAAATGTAATAAGGCCAAGTGCCATTAGTGACTTATCTTATTCAGTGTCGTTTTAGATTTATCTACTTTTACATTAATGAAATGAGGAAATTATTGGCATCTAAGTTCTCCAAATCAACTTGTCGCTAGGCCTACCTCGGGCACAACGAGGCTCCTAAATTAGGACACGCTTTTATATTCCTGCAATGTGTGTTTAAATACTGCAATATTCTCTCATGATCCTCACTGACTTGGATACCTTTTGTTTTTGCTTTCTTTCTTTTGATTATTCCTTGGTTCACACATACTGGCATTATCAGCTTATCATACCAAATCCATAGGCCCTCCACCTCCTTCCTCCTTCAAGTGTACCGAAAATGGAATGCTGTGTAATTGTCGAGGAGGAGGAGGAGGAATTCCCTACCATCCAAGCTGTGAGCAAGGGATCATCCCTCAAGAATTGGACCGTCAGATCATCCAAGGCTCAACGAGTCCTGGGGTAGCAACGCTGAACAGCGTTATTTACTTCATTTTTTGCTAATGATTTCCTTTTTCGCATTTTTTGTTTTCCAATAAAATCCCAATGTTCCAAAATGTTTGTTTAAATTATAAAAATCACTTTTACTTTTCAACGAATCAATTTATTTATTATCGTTTTTCTCTCATTACTTTTATCTATACAGTGTTACTATTTTCTGTCTTGATGAACCAATGATTGTGACATGCAATGAGAAAACACAATAAAAGGACAACGATTCAGAAGAAGAGGATGTCATACCCGATGAAATTGTCATAGAAGTTGAGGATTTCGAGAACACACCTAAGTCCAACCTGGACGAAACTGAGGTAGTCAACCGGGGAGATTCAGAAACTGTCAAAGAAACTCGCATCAGCATCCATTTTTCTCCATCAGAGAAAGAGGAATACACCCAATTCTTGAAAGAGTATGAATACATATTTGCATGGTCGTGCGGCGACATGAATGGTCTAAGTACATCCATTGTGGCTCACAAGCTGCCAACCAATCCAATGTGCCCGCCGGTAAAACAGAATCTCAGAAAGTTCAAGCCTGATATGAGTCTGAAAATAAGAGGAAGTTACCAAGCAAATAACCGCCAAGGTCCTCAAGGTAGTTTAATATCCAACATGGTTATCCAACATCGTGCCAGTGCCCAAGAAAGACGGAAAATTTAAGGTCTGTGCCGATTATCGGGATCTCAATCGGGCCAGTCCAAAGGATGATTTCCCCTTCCAAACATACAAATCTTGATTGACAATTGTGCAAAGCATGAATTTCAGTCATGCGTGTCATGCCCCAAAATCGAGGGACGAGACTGGCGCTTAACTGAATGAACCCGGTCAAGCGAACCTGATTTGCCTTTCCTATCCCATGCATTACCCCGTGATTTCAGTACATACTTCATGTGAAATAGCCATTTATAACGTAAGCATAAACTTACGACTTGAATTCATTTCTACTTTTTTATCATTTCCAGCATATGATACCAAATACTTACAAAATACATACAACATTTACAACGTGAACCTCGATTCCGAACAGTACCATTACTTATCAAAAATACATATGTACACTACCCACATTGTGTCTAAGGAGCCTCTACGAATACTAGAAACATAATCTTACCCGCCGGCAACAAGGCCCAGGATATACCTTACAATACACAATAAAATCAAAAGGAGGTGGCATGAACCACACATGGCCACGAGAGGAAGTGGGGCTCACCAATGCAGTTGATGGAATGGAGAGGAGGCATTACGGTCGGTGGGCTGAATTACCTACTATGGAACCACCTACAATCATCATAAGAATGTAGCGCCCCCGGCAAGATGTCAGTACATTTGAAATTTACTGGTATGTATGAACAAACTTTACTCTAAGTAAGATCAACAATGCACAGATAAGAGACAGTAATAGGATCAGCAAGCATTGCACAGAAACAGAAATAATCAAAATCACAAGTTCCACATATTCCCCTTTTTCTTTTCCAACAACACCATATTCATAGAGAATTTCATCGTAAGGACACAATCTCAGTACAACCAATCACCCATACGATATCAAGTCACAACAGCTCATTGCCCAAAACACGAGTCAAAATAAGACATTTCCACAATCAGTGTAGTATGACTGAATCAACCACAATTCCTATTTATCATATCATTTCACAGCTCTTAGCACTTAATCATATTCACATAATTTATTTCGCTACCAATATTTACATTAGGGTACTTAACCAACCTTACACATGGCAAAACATTCACAAGTAAATCACCTTTCCACAATTTCGAATAGCAAATACATAAATTTCAGCTAGACAGTCAGAGAGTAGGGCATCATGCCTCAACATATTTAGAACACCCAATTTGCACATACTCAGACAATTAACACGGGAAAAATCAAACAATACACAACCAAGAAGCAGTAATAGAACCAATCAATCAATGCACGTGGAAAGAAACAACCAAAATAAACAAGTTTCGCAATCTCTCCTTTTCCCCTTTCAACATCACCATATTCAAGAGTTTCATAGATTTTCATTTCAATAGTGATAATGATCAGATTCCATCCTTATTACCTCATCCACCCTTATCACCACAACCCATCATCCTTATTACTTCGTGTTGTGGCGCGCAACCCGACCCCGCCTGACAATTTAAATTCATAACAACAACCACAAACAATTACATCACAAAAATCATCATTTCAAGGAACACAAGTTCATATCAACAATTCGTTTATTTGGGCCCATGGCACCATAGTTCTCACCAAGCAGTAATTCATGTACACGGTGTTGCCATAATCGTTCAACTCATTTACATCATTTCACAATACCATTTTTCATTACTTTCCACGCACGACTTTTAGCCATTATATACATTCCCACACTTGGGCATATCAACAATTTTTCATTCATTAACACATACTTTCATATCGATACCCTCAAGCATTTACGAGCAAAACATAATAAGACAGGCACATCAAAACACTTTTCACAACCTCATATAGCACGGTAGTATGACAATCGACTAGGACAATCAGAGATAGAATCTTACGTCTCAACACATTTGAACAATCAATTCACATATTTTCAAACAAGGTACATGTGTCATATGCTCGGACCCAACAAGAGGATTCTACAAAGGTTAAAGTTAGCCATACATACCTCGAATCGGGAATTTTCCTTGATTTCTATCTCAAATCACCGGACCTTCTAGCACCTTCAATCTAATTCACAATGCGGCACATATAAACTTAAAATTAGGAATCATGAACATGTCTTGAACTCATTTTAGCTTTCTATCAAACACTAGGTGTTCCTTTAGATTGCATGATCCATTTTCACTGAAGAATTACTCTAATCTACTCTCTTTTACTAGATTATGGCAGATTTGATACATGCATGCAAGACTCTTAATCCCATCTCCAAGAACTAACCTATGTGTGTTTCATTTCAACTAGAATCTAAGAATTAAGGGTAATGGGGTGGAAGCTTACCTCTTATGGTGAAGAAATTTGCATCCTACTTGATTAGTTCCAAGCTTGAGTGATGAAGGAGGATCAATTTGATGAAGTTGGGGACATTCTCTCTCTATAACTCACTCTTGCTTCTCTCTATATTATCAGATGGTCATTAAAAATGAGGGAGAATGGGTTTTATATGGGTCTGGGGTCGGGTTATAAAGATAGAAAAATGGATAGTCCAACATTTCGGACCTGGCTTTATCCAGGCTTTATCTACCTAAAGCCTGGTCTGGTCTGGCTTTATCCAGGCTTTATCTACCTAAAGCCTGGTCTGGCCTGGCTTTATCCAGGCTTTATCTACCTAAAGCCTGGTCTAGCTGTGACGAAAAAGTTTCAACTCCTCAGTGCATCGTTCAATCCCAAAACTCCGGAAGTACAATGTATTACCTACCTTGACACCACAAAACCTTAAATTACATAGTGAAGTTTTTTCCCAGGGCCCTACATTAGGCCTTTCCTTGGACTCCACAATACTTATTTTATGACTTATACACTTATTTACCAAATCCAATTCGTTTATATCATATTTATAGCACAAAAATATTATACTTAGCCCACCTGGCACCTCGAAATCCTAAATTACTTAGCAAAATTTTCTGGGGCCTTACATTCTCCCCCACTTAGGATCATTCGTCCCCAAATGAGGATCAAGGATTCACTAAGTTTTGGATATACTATATGCCAACCCTCAAATTTAACCAACTCCCATTTTTTTTTTTTTTGAAAATTTTGCCGGAGTTTCCTTTGTAAATAGGCCTATCCACCTGTCAGAGAGCCCCCAAAACACATTTCAACGAATTCCACATAATTCAGTTACTTCAACAAATTCCACATAATTCAGTTACTTCAACGAATTCCACATAATTCAGTTACTTCAACAAATTCCACATAATTCAGTTAACACAACAACACACAAATGTAGTACAAATTAAGGATTCATAAGACAACAGGGGATTAGAGGAGTGGGGTGGCTCTACACAATATGACATGTAATGCAATTATTTAGAGGTAATCAACTTTATAAACGACTACCTGACTTATCCAAACAAATGGGGGTATTCCTTTTTCATTTTATTCTCCGCTTTCCATGTGGCTTCCTCGACTTACAAGCTTCGCCATAACACATTCACGGAAACAATCCCAACCCCTGAACTTATCTAACAAAGATGACATCTAGATACGTCACATAAGCTAACTATCCATTAACTTTACCTTCAATAATTTCCACCGGGATGACACACAAAGGATCTCCAACTACCTTATTAGACATAGACATATGAAAACACAAAATATATGAGGAAAAGCTATGGGGAAACATCATTCTCCTAGTGCATCCTAGTGGGAAATGCGCTTATGTACCCATCCACTATCAATTCACATAACATCTCCAGGGGAAAAATATTGAGAATAACCTGTTCACCCTCCTAAATTCTAAATCTCTATGCGAACACCCAAACTAAACCTCTGGTGACCTTTAACGATTTCTCTAGGATGTGCTATCATATATCGATCATAAAATTACCTATGGAATATGTGTGATTGACAGGGTGACTTTGACATGTTTGAACATTCAATACCAAATAGATCTAATACAATAAGGAGCAACAGAGTTTCAAGACTGGGCTGGAATGATATGCTGAGCAAAATCTTTCATGAGGTTATTTGCTAAGAGACACGAAGATTACTACTAACAATGCTGACGTCGTTCATCATTGTGACGACATTACTTACTAGACAAATGAAACATAGAGGTAACTAGCACGCATTGGTAAGGTGGGAACCATGCATGTGATCTTGAGATCTAAAAGAAGTGGGTCTTCCTAGACATGAGACACACGGGAGGCATGATCGGGAGGATGAAGATGCTAGCATTAGTTATCCTTAGGAGGCTACGAGCTATGCATGGGATAGTATTAATTGATCCTCTCCACACCTGTCCTGCCCGACGATAGTAAGCTCTATGGAGGAGCGGTCAAGTACGTCAAACCGGTTGTCTCCTTGAGTGTAAGGAAAATAAGTTTAGCTCAAAATGGTAAGATTCTCACAACAGGGTTGTGATAGAGACTTCAAAAGAATCACATGAAGTTGAATTACACTCCTAAAGTTAACTGACACAAGGGATCTATACCAAATGCGCATGAGGGTGAAAAGGAATCAAACACCTATGAGATTATCATCATCCAAACAGCTTAATCCTTCCCGATGATTGATCCGATATGAGGTAACTAAAGATATGACAACTTGTCTTCTGAATTAGAATGCTCATGGTATGTGCAGAAACCTGGAAGCATCTAATCTCAACCTTCTACGAGTGAAACCATATAGCTAGGACATCTTAATATGGGGATGAAATCATGTATTAGTTAGAGGGGTTCTAGTGGTTAACATGATGCTCCAGGGAGAAAGACAACTAAAACTCCTATCCAACCAGGGAGGTGGAATGCCAAGGATAGCAAAACTCTCCTCACTGACAATGACGAAATCAATGATTCTAGAAGCCGAGAGTGCAAAGGCAACAGAACCCAATGGGACAATATAGAATAATCTTGGAAGGTTTGCAGATGTTCTTAATGAGTTCTCCATAGACCTTAACTTGAGGTGTACCCAGATGCTAATGAAAAACAGGATAACATAAGTAGGCATTGTGCTATGATATCCCCCAAAGGTATATTTAGTCTTGACGGAGAGCCTATCAAGGGGCCTAATAAGAAAGGAAGTGTTATAGTGACACATAGGAGGACACGTTCTCTCACAGTTATCTAACAAGTGTTGGGAAACTAGCTCGATGAATTCACTAATAGAGGAGCATAATTAACACATGTAATGGACGTGTAAAGAGAAAATAAACATTTGTTATGAGTTTGTCATGTTTCTGCTTTATTAGTTCCCAACTATAGTACAAGACCATGTCACGGACAACCACAAACCAGGAATAAAGTGGGCTACTTACCGCGGGATGTCCCAAGTGGACACGGAAGTTATACTAAGATGGCGACACAAGATCTTTCTATGATGGGGATATGAGGATCTCAATCTTCAAAGGGACCTTATGCACACGGTGACCATTTCGATTGACACGCATTCATATGATAGGTGTTAAGGCATGCTCTTATGCTACTAGACAGTGAGAAGGTTTCATGATGATATTCGCAAGAGTAGAGTGACTATTCAAACCATAGAAGCCATATACACCTAGTGAGAAGAAGAGTGGCTCGAGAAGGATTGCAATTCCGGCATGCTTTTCATGGAACTTGACACCACATAGGTAAGCTTTTACGACGGTGCGTGCGTAGGCACAATGGAGCATATATTATCTATTTAACTGAGAAGGTTATGTGAGGAATCCATCAGGTGTAGTTCCTGTTAAAAAATTTAGGGAAGCAAGTGGGGAGTATTACCCTATGATTATGACTCGATTCAAGAAGTTATTATAGGTTTCAATTTTCTCAAAAGGTTGTAAGTAATACATTCCCATTCAAAGAGTAGATACAGAGAATGGCTCATAAGGTTGCCTGGACTCTATCCCAAGTCCCATAGCAACATAAGGATAGGCATATGAGAAACAAAATTTTATTTCTAGATGCCAAAGACACAATTATGATCTTCCTTCAACCACCGAAATTGGAACTGGAAAAATAGGACAACAACCAGGGGAAGACCGGGTATATGGGAGGAATTAACAGGAAGAGGACTTGAGGGTTATAGGAGTAAACTCAAAAGCCTCACGGCTAGTGGATCCAGTACTAACGTTAAAAGCAATTGAATTCGTAGCAACATAGAGAAATTAACATATTGCGACACTCAAACTAGTATCATGAAAATCAAAAGAGGAGCGAAAGTACTCCTCTTCCTTACAACTAGAAGAAGGAAAACCTTCAAAAATAAGATGAGCAACAAGAATAAGTAGTATGATCCAGCTACAGGGAGGATCGACGGACCCTAGCTTCGATGGAGATTTAATAATGTTTAAAAGTAATTGAGCAGACCAAATTCAGAAAATCACCTGTCGGAGAATAGGGAGATTCTCGCCAAACAAATAAAATCTTGTTGATTTCGACCATTAGGCCAAAATGGAAGCCTCAACAAAGATAGAGCGAGGACACTACCATACTAGAGATGATGATAAAACAAAGCAAGATCTTCACTATGATACTATGCCAACATTCAGATTGAAGCGGGAACTCGAAGAAAATTTTCCAAGGCTTTTGAATAGAGAACAATAAATGGTCGAGAGGAAATACCTTTTTATCTTGTGCGAAAATATGATAATTGTTCATCCATTCATTCGATAAGAAATTTTTCGGATATAGTCCCTTGTTGAGAGTTTAGAAAGGCGTGTGGGAAGTAGTAATTCTATAGTTACAACTCCATTCAAGGAAATGATTATAGAGCTCAATGTCTTAAGATATTTCTTATAAGAGAATTTGTGGTAGAGTGGATTCACGAAATAATGGATCTCGTTCAAAGAGTAGATGCATGCAATGCTTTGTGACCCAACATTTATTAAGACCATGCCTATGAAAAGTCTTCAATATGGATGTATATATACAACAAAAGTACGTTGATTATGTTAAGGAGTAACTTACTTGGTGACTTCGGGTTGACAGGGCAATAGCTTAATCGATGCCCCTAGACTCCACATCCCTAACATATGTTGGTACCATACCGATATACTATAGGATTTGGTGGTGCAGTGACATCAATAGGGAAAAGGGCACTCCCCTCTTAGCAATAGGGTCTACCAACCCCTCCACAGCTCAATACATTCTCCTAAAAAGCCCTTGGGAAATCCCTTCGGACTCAATGGTGGGATCAATCCCTCCTCATGGCTTCAAACTCGCGGATTATGGTATCACGGTTACTTATTTTGAAAGTAAGGTTTGGAGAGAAAGCTAACTCCCTAACTTGAGCTCTATCACACGATTGGAGTATCAAATAAGGGTGAAGTTCCTAAATGTCCACGTAGCCCCCTAATTATAGATGTGGTCGACAACATACCGATAAGAAGGGCTCTACTAGACACGGCTCAGAAATATCCTAAGACACTTTAAAATCTTAGGCTCTGATACCAAGTTTGTCACGCTCCAAAATCGAGGGACGAGACCGGAGCCTAACCGAATGAACCCGGTCAAGCGAACCTGATTTTCCTTTCCTATCTCACGCGTTACCAGGTGATTTCAATATACATAATTCATGTGAAATAGCCATTTATAACTTAAGCATAAACTTACGACTTGAATTCATTTCTACTTTTTTATCATTTCCAGCATATGATACGGAATACTTACAAAATACATACAACATTTACAACGTGGAGCCATTACTTATCCAAAATACATATGTACACTACCCACATTGTGTCTACGGAGCCTCTACGAATACTAGAAACATAACCTTACCTGCCGGAAACAAGGCCCCGGTTATACCTTATAATACACAATAAACTCAAAAGGAGGTGGCATGAATCACACATGGCCCGAGAGGAAGTGGGGATCACCAATGCAGCTGACGGAATGGAGAGGAGGCACTACGGTCGGTGGGCTGAATTACCTACTATGGAACAACCTACAATCATCATAAGAATGTAGCGCCCCCGACAAAAGGGACGTCAGTACATTAGAATTGTAATGGTATGTATGAAAAAACTTTACTCTAAGTAAGATCAGCAATGCACAGATAAGAGACAGTAATAGAATCAGCAAGCATTGTACAGAAACAGAAATAATCAAAATCACAAGTTCCACATATTCCCCTTTTTCCTTTCCAACAACACCATATTCACAGAGAATTTCATCGTAAGGACACAATCTCAGTACAACCAATCACCCATACGATATCAAGTCACAACAGATCATTGCCCAAAACACGAGTCAAAATAAGACATTTTCACAATCAGTGTAGTATGACTGAATCAACCACAATTCCTGTTTATCATATCATTTCACAGCTCTTAGCACTTAAACATATTCACATACTTGATTTTGCTACAAATCTTTACATTAGGGTACTTAACCAACCTTACACATGGCAAAACATTCACAAGTAAATCACCTTTCCACAATTTCGAATAGCAAATACATGAATTTCAGCTAGACAGTCAGAGAGTAGGGCATCATGCCTCAACATATTTAGAACACCCAATTTGCACATACTCAGACAATTAACACGGGACAAATCAAACAATACACAACCAAGAGGCAGTAATAGAACCAATCAATCAATGCACGTGGAAAGAAACAACCAAAATCAACAAGTTTCACAATCTCTCCTTTTTCCCTTTCAACATCACCATATTCAAGAGTTTCATAGATTTTTATTTCAATAGTGATAATGATCACATTCCAACCTTATTACCTCGGCCACCCTTATCACCACAACCTATCATCCTTATTACTTCGTGTTGCGGCGTGCAACCCGACCCTGCCTGACAATTTAAATTCATAAAAACAACCACAAATAATACATCACAAGAATCATCATTTCATGGAACACAAGTTCATATCAACAATTCGTTTATTTGGGCACATGGCACCATAGTTGTCACCAAGCAGTAATTCATGTACACGGTGTTGCCATAATCGTTCAACTCATTTACATCATTTCACAATACCCTTTTTCATTACTTTCCACGCACGGCTTTTAGCCATTATATACATTCCCACACTTGGGCATATCAAAAAAATTTCATTCATTGACACATACTTTCATATTGATACCCTCGAGCATTTACGAGCTTTGCACATAATAAGACAGGCACATCAAAACACTTTTCACAACATCATATAGCACGGTAGTATGACAATCGACTAGGACAATCAGAGAATAGAATCTTATGTCTCAACACATTTGAACAATCAATTCACATATTTTCAAACAAGGTACATGTGTCGTATGGTCGGACACAACAAGAGGATTCTACAAAGGTTAAAGTTAGCCATACATACCTCGAATCGGGATTTTTACTTAATTCTATCTCAAATCACTGGACCTTCTAGCACCTTCAATATAATTCACAATTCGGCACATTTAAACTTAGAATTAGGAATCATGAACATGTCTTGAACTCATTTGAGCTTTCTATCAAACACTAGGTGTTACTTTAGATTGCATGATCCATTTTCACTGAAGAATTACTCTAATCTACTCTCTTTTACTAGATTATGGCAGATTTGATACATGCATGAAAGACTCTTAACCCCATCTCCAAGAACTAACCTATGTGTGTTTCATTTCAACTAGAATCTGAGAATTAAGGGTAACGGGGTGGAAGCTTACCTCTTATGGTGAAGAAATTTGTATCCTACTTGATTAGTTCCAAGCTTGAGTGATGAAGGAGGATCAATTTGATGAAGTTGGGGACCTTCTCTCTCGATAACTCACTCTTTCTTCTCTCTATATTATCAGATGGTCGTTAAAAATGAGGGAGAATGGGTTTTCTATGGGTCTGGGGCTGGGTTATAAAGATAGAAAAATGGATAGTCCAACATTTCGGACCTGGCTTTATCCAGGCTTTATCTACCTAAAGCCTGGTTTGGCCTAGCTTTATCCAGGCTTTATCTACCTAAATCCTGGTCTGGCCTGGCTTTATCCAGGCTTTACTACCTAAAGTCTGGTCTAGCTGCGACAAAAAAATTTCAACTCCTCCGCGCATCGTTCAATCCCAAAACTCCGGAAGTACAATGTATTACCTACCTTGACACCACAAAACCTTAAATTACATAGTGAAGCTTTTTCGCGGGGCCCTACATTAGGCCTCTCCTTGGACCCCACAATACTTATTTTATGACTTATATACTTATTTACCAAATCCAATTCGTTTATATCATATTTATAGCACAAAAAATTATAATTAGCCCACCTGGCACCTCAAAATCCTAAATTACCTAGCAAAATATTCCAGGACCTTACAATTCGTGGATTTTTTTGCCGGATACCATCAGATTTGGATGGACGAAGAAGATGCTGAGAAAACGGTGTTCATCACGCCGTGGGGAGTCTACTATTATAAGATGATGCCATTCGACTTAAAGAATGTTGTGGCCACTTATATGAGGGCTATGATCACTATCTTCCATGACATGATACATAAAGAGATCGAGGTATATGTGGACGACGTCATTATCAAGTCCAAGAAAGCCACCGACCATATAGCAGCTCTGAGGAGGTTCTTCAACAGGTTGCGGAAATACAACCTGAAATTAAACCCCGCGAAGTGTCCATTTGGGGTTCCTGCGGGAAAATTGCTTGGGTTCATTGTCAGCCGCCGAGGAATAGAACTGGATCCATCAAAAGTCAAAGTCATCCAAGAATCACCACCGCCAAAGAACAAGAAAGATATGATGAGTTTCCTAGGGCACCTTAACTACATCAGTCGGTTCATAGCCCAGTCCACGGTCATATGTGAACCGATCTTCAAGATGTTAAAGAAGGATGCTGCAACTAAATGGACCAAGGATTATCAAAAAGCTTTCGACAGAATCAAGGAATACTTGTCAACGCCACCAGTTTTGGTCCCGCCAGAGCCAGAAATACCCTTGCTACTCTACCTTGCGGTATTAGATGGAGCTTTCAGCTGCATTCTGGGGAAGCACGACGAGACAGGAAGAAAGGAATAGGCTATCTATTATCTGAGTAAGAATTTCACTTCATACGAGGCACGATATTCTCTACTAGAGCGTACCTGCTGTGCTCTAACTTGGGTAGCCCAGAAGTTGAGGCACTACTTTTGTGCCTACACGACATATCTCATATCAAGGATGGATCCCTTGAAGTACATCTTTCAGAAGCCCATGCCCACTGGCAAGCTGGCCAAGTGGCAAATCCTGCTAAGTGAATTCGACACCGTGTATGTGACTCAGAAAGCGGTCAAGGGACAAGCATTGGAAGATCATCTTGCCAAGAACCCTGTGGGAGGAGAATACGAACCTCTGAAAACATATTTTCCCGATGAAGAAATATTATTCATAGGAGAAGACATTGTTGAATCCTATGACGGCTGGAGAATGTTCTTTGATGGAGCAGCCAATTTCAAAGGGGTCGGTATTGGAGAAATCTTGGTGTCGGAAACTGGCCAACATTATCCGGTATCTGCTAAACTCAGATTACCCTGCACCGACAATATGGCAGAGTATGAAGCCTGCATCCTAGGGCTCAACATGGCCGTCGACATGAATATTCAAGAGCTGCTAGTAATTGGTGATTTCGACCTGCTAATACACCAAGTACAAAGAGAATGGGCTACCAAGAATTCCAAGATACTGCAGTATCTGCACCACGTGCAAGAATTGAGAAAGAGGTTCACAAAGACAGAATTTCGGCACGTCTCCAGAATTCAGAACGAGTTTGCTGATGCACTGGCCACTCTATCATCGATGATACAACATCCAGATAAGAACTTCATTGATCCTATTCCAGTAAAGATCCATAGTCGTCCGACATATTGTGCCCATGTTAAAGAAGAAGAGGACGAAAAACCATGGTTCCATGATATCAAGGAATATTTGTCAAAGGGAGAGTACCCAGAGCTTGCGAATCATACTCAGAAACGCACGCTTTAGAGATTGTCCAACAGTTTCTTTCACAGCCGAGGAACCCTGTACAGGAGAACTCCCGATTTGGGATTATTGAGATGTGTCGATGCAAAGGAAGCCTCCAGACTACTTGGATAGATACATGTCGGGACTTGTGGCCCGCATATGAATGGTTTTGTCTTGGCCAAGAAGATACTCATAGCCGGTTACTTCTGGATGACCATGGAAATGGACTGCATCCAGTATGTCTAGAAATGCTACAGATGTCAGGTACATGCAGATATGATAAAGGTCCCCCCAAATGAGCTCAATGCAACAAGCTCGCCTTGGCCATTCGTCGCCTAGGGAATGGACGTCATTGGACCGATCGAGCCTACAGCCTCAAATGGACACAGGTTCATCTTAGTAGTTATTGATTACTTCACCAAATGGGTCGAAGCAGCGCCTTACAAAGTAGTGATTAAGAAAACTATGGAAGACTTTGTCCGCGAGCATATTGTTTGTCGGTTTGGAGTTCCAGAATCAATCATCACCGACAACGGCTCCAATCTAAACAGTGATCTGATGAAAGCCATGTGTGAGACTTTCAAAATCAAACACAAGAATTCCATAGCCTATAGACCTCAGATGAATGGAGTTGTAGAAGCCGCCAACAAGAACATCAAGAAGATATTGAGAAAGATGATAGAAAAACACAGAAAGTGGCACAAAAAGCTATCATTTGCCTTACTGGGATACCGCATCACAGTCCGCACATCAACTGGGGAAACTCCTTACTTACTGGTTTATGGTACGGAATTTGTTATTCCTACTGAAGTGGAAATTCATTCCTTAAGAATCATACAAGAAGCTGAGCTCAGCGACGTAGAATGGATAAGAAGTCGTTATGAGCAGCTAGCCCTCATAGACAGGAAAAGGATGAATGAAATATGTCACGGACAGCTTTATCAGAGCAGAATGACCAAAGCTTTCAACAAAAGAGTCAAGCCAAGACAGTTCACACCGGGGCAGTTGGTTTTAAAGAAGATCTTTCCACATCAAGATGAGGCCAAAGGGAAATTCTCTCCCAACTAGCAAGGTCCGTAGATGGTTCATCGAGTACTGACGGGAGGAGCTCTCATACTTGCAGAAATGGACGGAGAAGTCTGACCAAAACCAATCAATTCCGATGCAGTCAAGCGCTACTATGTGTAACTCTTTATGCTTTCCCAAATGATGTAACTAAATTATGCCCGACCTGATTCCCGTTTAAGAGGGGATACGTAGGCAGCCCTATGGGTTCGGTCACAATTCAATAAAAATATCATCCCCCCCCCCCCAAATTGGAAACTGGGGCAGAATTTGGAGGAGGACCCTCAAAATTCTGAAGCAAGTTCAGCCGACCGCAGCATGCGCAAAAGTCAGAAACGTCAACTCATCTAACTGGGGCAGAATTTTGAGGAGGACCCTCAAGATTCCATAGCATGAGAGGTTACAATGTCTTGAACCGTGTCACGGTCGTAGGTTCATCTAAATTATTAAAATATGTTTCGTACTATGTCTTTGCAAAATCATGCATGCTTGCTTTCAAAATAGCTCTGTTTAGAAAACGCTACCTCGATAACTTGAACAGGATCATTAGAACGAGTCAAGCAAAGCCATCGGGGATACGAACCGACCTTCCCCATCCACTCAACTCACGATTTTTCTTTGGATGCAGGAACAAAGGATAAACACGCTTCAAAGTCACAATTCTCAAAACAGTTGCAATTGCCAAAATTTGCTATCAGCACAAAGAACAAACATGCTCCATAGTCACAATTCTCACAACAATCTCAATGTTGAAATATGCTACCAGCTAAGAAATTATACTATCATTTGCTATTTATTCTTCTGCATAAGGCTAAGCTCCGCCTTCATCTTGCATGGGACTAAGCTTTGTCCCGCATTTTGCATGAGGCTAAGCTCTGCCTCTATCTGCATAAGGCTAATCACTGCCTTCCTATCTGCATGAGGTTAAGCTCTACCTCCACCCGACATAAGGCTAATCTCTATCTTCCCCTACATGAGACTAAGCTTTGTCTCCATCTGCATAAGGCTAATCTCCGCCTTCATCTGCATAAGGCTAATCTCTGCGTTCATTTGTATGAGACTAAGCTCTGTCTCCCTACTTGCATGAGGCTAAACTCTGCCTCCAATTTACTTCTTCATCGAGACTAAGCATTGTCTCTCAAGCATTATTTACTTCGCTCCTCTTTCGGGCCAAGCTCTGCCCTCCATTTCGCAAGACTAAGCCTTGTCTTGTCAACATCATATTATTGCATCTCATGGGCTGAAATATCGCCAACTTATTCAAAGGAGTCATAGTCTAACGGCATCATCCTCATAGTCAGAAGACACTATGTCATGGCTTGAGGATCTCTCTCAATTCGCATATCATTATTCAAAGGCGTCATAGTTCGAAGGCACCATCTTCATAGCCCGAGAACATCATTTCATGGCCTGCGAATCTCTCATCAAACAATTCATGGCCCAGGACATCATGGTCTGAGGAAGTCATCCCTAACCGTCCGAAGACAACTTTCATAGTCCAGCAGGAACCTGCATCATGTTTAAATTTATGCACAATATATGCTAGTAGTATTCTTATTTGCAGGTAACTTGGCGAGCAGTGACTATCCCAGCAGGAGCGATCCCGCTCCAGTTCCTCAACTGTATCAAACCTAACCTCTCCCATAAACTGTTCATTCGCCCATCCCTAGATATTTCGTCCGTTCTTGTAATGACTTCACTAGTATGTTTCACCGGTGAATCCGAAACTACATACGACCTGATTCCTGTAAAACTAGGGATATGTAGGCAGCTCAGAAACCAGAGTACGACCAAAATCTCTCTAACCGTTTCGTTCGATCAAAATTGGTCATCATATCTTTACCCAACAACTCTTTCATCCTTTCTGGGTAAAGAGGGGCAGTTGTTGATACCCATTTTTTTCTCAAAATATTTTAAAATTGCACATATACCTTCAAAATAATGCATTAGTAGCAATTAGTATTTTTTCATAATTTTTCTATATTTTATTAATTTGTCCAGTATTTTATTTCCAATAAATAATTATAAAATTGCATCACAAATGATTTCAAAAACATTTCTTGATTTGATTATGCCATAAATAGCCAAATTAGCACCTTTTGGCTATAATTGCAATAACTTTGCAATTATAGCCCAAGCATATAATTTTGTACTATTTCTACCAGAAATTAGTCCTTTGTATTTTAAAATACTAAATAATCTTTTAAAACTATTTTCTATGCATGAAATTTATATTTTATGATTATTAGCAATTTTATAAATTATTTTAGTTAATTTGAATTGGGTATTTAACAAATAGCCTATTTCATTTTTCAATTTCAGCCTATTAAAATCATCCCAAACCCCTAATTAAACTAGCCCAACACCCAAGCCCAATTCCCAAATCTACCCGACCCAATTTCTGTTTTAATCTGGGCCGTTGATCAATTTTGATCAACGGACCAGATCCGTTCTTTCCTAAATTAACCTAAGACCATACCCCCCCCCAACCCTCATTCTCTCATTAGTCACCCACCGTCACTCCCTCGTTTTCTCTCAAACTCCTCCTGCTAAACCATGGCTCCTACTCTCCGGCTACTGGCTCGCCGGTAGTAATGGTGGTTCTCTACCACCCCTAGCCTCTATGACTCTTCCCATGCCCGGATTCTTGATGTCTCGAGGTACTCAAGTGACCAGTGGTTGTTCACTCCCCCCCCCCCACCCCCACCCCTCGGGCCTGTGCTCACCATTCTCAGGCCACTTTGGCCCGTCTAAGTAAGATCTTTCTATTTTTCCGGCTAGATCTATGGTTTCTAAGACCGAATCTCTCTATCTCTGGGTTATTCCTCTCAAAACCCTAATTTTATCTCCTATCTCTTTAGATTTGTAATAGATTTGAGAATGTTTGAGCTATTTTACTTGTTTTCTATGAAAACCTCTCTAATTCTCAAAGCGTCGCTTCATTTTTCTAAATTAGGGTTTCTGGGACTTTTCTTCAAAATGATTTCCTCTGAGTTTAAGTGTTATTCTATGATTCTTATCGTGTTCAAACGATTTTTGTTAGATTTCCTTTTAATCCTAATTTGTTACGGTAAAACCCCAGTTTTAACACTATATTAGAATTTCTAAGTTCATCCTTGCCTGTCGATTCTGCTATGTGTGTGTTCGATTCTCATGAATATGCCTCGATTAATTAGAGTATTTTTCTGATTTTTACTCTAATAATTTCTTATTAGGGTTTTCGATTTGGTTCTGTTTGCTTACACTCTATTTATTTTCTTATTCATGGAAGTCTATACTATTTCCCTAAAAATTAGTATCACTTTGATTGTTTGAATCCCTAATTTCCTATAATTGAATCCCTAATTTCCTGTAATTGATACCCTTTACTGAATTCCTGTGATTGATTCCCTTTACTGATTTCCTTTGATTGATACCCTTAGCTGATTTCATGTGATTGATGCTCTTTACTGATTTCCGACTTCCAAACTATTTTCTTGCCTTATTTATGTGGTTGACTATATGTTAATTGATTCTTATGTTATTTCTTTAATTAGAACCTTATGTACCTAGCCTTACTCGCTTACTCTATACCTGTACTGGGTTTGAATTATTTCCTTAGCTATATTTCAGCCATATATGATCTCCTTCCTTATTTGTTACCTGTCTTTTACCGTTTGAAGTTAACTCCCTTAATTGAGAGAGTACTTGCACTGATTTTTACTCTAATTGATTTCGAGTTCTTCTATTTATTGAACAGTTTGACTCTTACCTTATTTACCCTAGCTTTCAAACTACTATATATATTGCTCTCATCTACTCTCTTTAGACTGTCTTCTACACACACGAACTAACAGTAGATGACAACTCTCTCATAAACTCAAAAACTCTTCTGCTTACTTTTGTTACTTGCTATTGCTACTGAATTAGCCGGCTGCAAGCCAAGGCTAACTATTGCACTTTCTTGTTCTTCACTTTGTGGCTATTCTCCTTACTAGTATGTTCTGATTTTAAATTCAAGTTCCAAAATCAATGTGTTTCTTTTACTGCTTTAGTTTATCATTTTACTAATCTGTTTCTGTCTATTGTTTGCTTCTCAACATGTGTTTAACTTGTTTTACTTAATACTAGTTATGTTCTAACCCCATTTTAGGATCAGCCTATTTATGAACATGTTTGTTTCCTGTGTAATCTGTCTCCATGTGACTCCACCTTGTCTTTAAATGCTTGTCTATGAGTTGCCTAGTTTTGGTATGCACCTATTGTGCAATTGTTACCTTAAGTTGTTCTGATTATATGCTCAATTCTGTTTGATACCACTATTTTTTCTATTATTTGTTCTGAAATTCATACTCCTATACTACGTTTACATCATTAGTATCCCCAATCCCACAAGTCCCGAAGTACTTCTGATTCTATGCAACCATGTCCCCAATTAGCAATTCTGAAACCCATGACATATTGCCTGTTATTCCTTGAGACTTCTATGCTTATGCTTGTTATGTGCTCACCTTAGGTGTTGTATCTGTCCCCAACCCCCTTACCCCTGTGTGAAGGACTGTTGTTTGAGTGTTGCTGAACCTGTTATGTTCTGTAGTTGATCTATTATTTGTTTAATTACCCTACTCTTGTTCAAAATATTTTACTACTAAACCACTTCATACTTTTATAAACTTCAACTGAGCCTTTTCAATACTGTTTTATACCAAAGCATTTTCAAAACCATGTCAAGCACTCTCACTCTACTCTTAGGTCCTTAAGTTCTGCCCCTCCAGTGTGTGACTGCCTTGGGATTCCTGTGAGATCTCTCTGAACTCTGATGTACTGGGGCTGGCTCTTCCACACCGCACTTACTCAGTTCTGGTTATGAAATCTGGGTGTGAGCACTGCCCGGGATCCTTGAGGTCCTTAGGGAACTCTAACACACCTGGACATGAGAAAGGATATGAAACTTTGACAGTAGAGGTTATGAACACCTAGTATATATGGGCCTGCTTCAGGCTCCCTACAGTTTAACTTCTTCTTTTCTATTGATTTATGTAATTCATTCAGCTACTGGTCTGTAATAATTATTTGTAAATAGATATTGAGATTGGCTAGTGAAATGGGAAGGTCAGCTATGTAATTCTATCATTGGGTAGAAAGCATGTCTTAGGTTTTGCATTATCTCTATCTGCATTAGAATCCATGCTTAGGACCAACATATTTATTCAAACCATGCCAAACATTCATTAGATATCATGTCTTCAAGGCTTTCATTTTTACTGCTTTAATGTACAACATGTCCTTAATTTATGCTTATGCCTTACACTTAGAAATCATGCTCCTAGGATAATAAAATCAATATAAAACTGTTACTCCTGTGCATTCAAACTCATGTCTTCATCATCCTGTAACTCTTTGTGCATTTTAGAAATCATGCCTTTAGGAATTCTGTGAATCCTGAAATTATGTCTTAACCATCCTGCATTTATATGTGCATATTAGATATCCTGCTATAGGATTTCGTTTGTATCTGCTTAACCACGCCTAGTTTAACTACTGACTCACGAAAAAGATAAAAACAGTGTCACATCTAATTGTCTTGCTCTTAATAAAACTAGTAACAATCTCTGCATTCTCGTATCACCTAGAACAACATGCTTTTAGGTAAAACAACTTCTGAAATGTTTTTAAAAATTCTGGTAATTATTATGCACAACCCCACGCCTAGCCAAGCCATAGGTAATCAATCTCTTCAAAAGTTGGAACACTGCTTGGTTGTGTTTACTGTTTAAAGACACGGGCTTAAAAATCAATAGGCAAACTGATTAGGCCCCTGCTCCTGAGTTTATAAAAATAAAGCTGCATATTTCTGTGCATTGACTTTCACTTATATATCCTAGCCTAGGATCATGTCTGATAAAATCACCTCTTATTTGTGTATGAGACGTGCTGATTATGTGCATTACTTGTGGAGGTAAATCTAGGTCTCATAACTACTTTCCTGTATTTATCTGATCAGTCTTATTTGTTCTTGCCTGTCGCTTAGAATTTTATCCTTTTAAAACCATAGTGGACTGTCTAGAACTACCTATACTTAGAGGTCCTTAATTCCTCCAGGACCCTTGGGTAGGGACAGGTAACAGCATGCATAGAGATCGCTAAATAAACTCGCTTAATAACCGCTAAGGGGTGGGGCAAAGGGTAGATATAGATATGATGACCGGTGCGTAATGCCACGTGTAGCCCCTCACTGAGGAGTGATTACCGGGCATTTCATTGATGTGATCCTATAGGATTAACAAATTAGGACTCCCATATTCCCTACATATGTGTTCTTAGACTACGAATCTTTTCACAATCATTACTTGTTGCCATGTGTATACTTGACTGCTTATTTTCTACTTGCTAAGATTCACAAAGTTTGTTTCGCTGGGAACCACAGTTGTGGACTTTGAGGGGTGCCTAACACCTTCCACTTGGAGTAGTTTCAAGCTCTTACCCAATCTCTAGTTATTCAATTAGTGTTATTATAACCCTTAATAGGTGCCCTAACGCATCTTAATTCGTTAGGTGGCGACTCTTCAAGTCCTTCACATCCCTTTTCTCAAAACGAAATGAGTTGTCCCAACAACGTCAAAAACCCTGACCGATCCGAAAGTGGAAAAAGGGGGCGCGACAGCATGGCGACTCTGCTGTACTTCTAGGCTTTTACCATTTCAAATTGCTTTCTGAATTTGTCTTTATTTTGCTAAAACCTGCACCCCTTTCACTTTCCCTTTATGTGCAATTAATTTTTTTACTTTCCCAAGTATTTATTCTTTTAAATGAAACTGACATGTTTCTTTTTGTTTTCCATTGTAACTGTTTTTCAATCATAATCGTTGTATCTACCTCTTTCATAACGTGCAAATACATGACGACATGCTTTTATTGCTTATTTATTGTTGCATAATCATGTTCAACATCATATTACACTCGTGCGTATACAAATCCTATAGCAACATTTGATGAGTGGTTGCGCTCTTCCATTTTATATCACCCTCTAAATTCGGAAAGGCTCATTTGCGGTAAAACTAGTTGATCAGCGGTGCAGTCGACGGTTCCGTGCCTTTCCCCCTCAAGTTGTCCGCTTGAGGGTACCAGTCTAAAACCCCATAGAAACCCTAATCTGATTATAAATGTACATGCATCATGGTCAAACCTAGCCGGGTTAATATGTTGTCCACATGAAAACCCTTTAGGACAGCCTTATCCAAAAGTCCACCGGGATTCGTGTAATCTCCTATTTTTAAGTGATTGTTCTGAAGGGTGGTAAACTCTCAGAAACAGTACTTCCATTGGCTATAAATTCTCTTGATTTCTCAGATGTTTCCTTACGAATTTTCTGAACTTCAAGACTTCTTCTTCTTCTACACAAATCTATTCCAGACTTCAAGGTTTCTTCTTCTTCTGCACAAATCTATTCCAGTGTGATTTACTATCATTGAGTGGTTCGCTGATACCGTGGTTTTTGATATCAATACACTGGTGAGTTAAATCGTTCTATCCTGGGAAAATAATATTCCAGCATCTCCGGTACTTGAGGGGAATAATATCTTTAAGGACACACTGTGCATTCAGTGGGCTCGATTTAAAATTATTTTTTCAGATATTGTTTCGATATTCTGTTGCTGCTAACTTTCTTTTTCAAAAAGATTATTGTTTTGTTATTTATTATAGTAATACAGATTGAGTAACACACACTATCCTTTCCAGATCTCACTTGTAATAATACACGTGATTTTTTTTTTTTAATTATTATTATTATTATTATTATTATTATTATTACCGTTGTTGTTGTTTAAACGTATCTCAAGTGTTCTCTATTCTCTTTACTTGCTCAACTTTTTTATATTACTTTTAATTTTTCCTTTCTGAACCTGTTATTGTGGAAGTTCTTTTTTATTTGATTGATTGGACTAAAGCTGAAAATTTTATCAACTGTATTCTTTACATTTGCATTTGTTTGTGGCTCGTTTCTTTTGATTGTTTATTTGCACTTGTTTGTGTCTCATTTCTTTTGTTCACGGCAAAATTGAGACGGAGGAACAAACATTTTAGAAATTCAAAAATTAATGTCACTAGTATATTGATGGAAAAGACATATTTTGTCTATTATGTACATGTTAGAGCATCGATATAAGCTAAATGCCAAAGATATTATTACTTAAAGTAATTTGTCCTCTCCTAAATTTTTAAAACACGAAAGAAATATTTTTGTATGTCTAGGAAACGGAAAGGTTTAGATTTTTATCCCTGGAAGAGAACAAATGGCTTTATTGAAGGTAGATTGAGTACTGATGTTTAGTGTTGTTAGAAGTTGTTTGCTACTTCATTGGGATTGTCCAATTAAAGGTTCTTTGCCTTTTATTACAGAGGAATTTTTAGAAATCACTGTTGTTTAGTGGCTATTAACTTCTTATAGCTACCATATACATAATTACTTCCTATAGCTACTATTCAGTTGTTACAGTAGTGTACTCGTTGTATTCGCGATGCTGTATTCATGAATACAGCAGCAAAAAGCGCCTAAAAATTAGGGTAGTCCAGTTGTACGCGCATGTATTTTGTTACATGGCGCCTTCCTGAGATTCCTTGGAAGGGCGACGTAAGGCTAAACAACTGATGTCAGTGCAGTTGTTGTCTGCCAACTGAGGTCCCCTCCGTATGCTAGTCGAGATTGTCAGCGCCGTACGGGAAAACCAATGTCAAGAGCAATTTGAGAGAACAAAAATGAGAATTGAAAGAAAGCTTGATTGCATTAATGAAAGTCATTACAAAAAAGACAACGTGGTGTCAGGAGGGAGAGACACCAGTACAGAGAATTGTTTTCTTACTAGAAAGTTTTGAATGCTTGATCCCCCCTAATAATGTTTAAAAAAGATAAACCAAAGTTACAAGACTTGACCTAAATAAGCTAAAGAATCATAATAGAAATACATGGAATAAAACTACTCTATATTTACAATGAAAAGAACTTAGTTACAAGGTAAAAACAGGTCTGTTGTCAGCAACCTTGTCTTTGGCATCACGATATGCGCGTGCGGTGTTGTCTGTGCGCGCGGCGCTGTTGGCAGCTGCTTGCGGCTGGGAGCATGCGAAGGATATCGGTGGAGCGACAGAAGCACATGCGCACTTGTCACTTGGCGCAGCCAAGACCACGGGGTCGTCCATGGCGCTAGGCGTTGGGAGGCTTGCCAGGACTCCACGGGGCTCGTCCAAGGGGTCATGGGGCATGTCTGGAAAGCCGCCCATGACATTCTCCCCCACCTGAGTTGGTGACGTCTTTGGTGCCTTACTTGCAATATAATCTTCAATTAGGCTCTTGAAAGATTTGAGGTTTGTTCCCCTCTCACAAGTATTCTCCTCTGCATCACAACCCTGCCATTTCACCAAAAACTCTTGGTGATCCTTCCTTGAGGCGTGAATTACCCGATCATCAAGTATAGCTTCAGCATGCCTTTTTCCGGTTGAATTGGGGCCTCAAATACTGGGTACTGTGAGTTGGCTCCGTGAAGGGTCCTCCATGTCTTCCCGAAAAGGTTTCAGAAGGCTGACATGGAAGACGAGATGGATTTTCCACCAAGCTGAGGTATACACCTAATATGCAACTTTCCCAATGCGCCTTTCAATGGAAAATGGACAATGGTCCAATGTATTTTTGCAATAGGCGAGGGTCATGGACCCCTGCAAACAAGTACCGCTTTGGAATTTTGACCATCACTTTGTCTCCTACTTGGTATTCAACAAAGCGACGATTTTGATCAGCATACCTCTTCATCCGCTTTTGGGATTTGACCAGATAGCTCTGCACTATCTCCAAATTTTACTTCCATTATTTTGAGAAGCTAGCAGCTCGAGGAGATTTTGACATGTTTGGTCCATTCACAGTGTGTGGGAGTAGTGGTTTCTGCCCGGTAACAATTTCAAAAGCGCTTTTGTTTGTACTAGAACTCTTTTGTGAATTGAAACATAGTTGAGCAGCATCCAGAAGCTTCACCTAATTCTTCTATGATCCGGTCACAAAGTGGCAGAGATATTCCTCCAACGTACCATTAAACCGCTCCGTCTGGCCATCAGATTGCGGATGAAAACTTGAGTTGTGACTCAATTTTGACCCTAGGCACTTCAAGAGTTGGGTCAAAAAGTTGCTAGTGAAGCGTGAGTCGCAATCACTAACAATGTCTTTGGGCAGGCCCCAATATTTGACGACATGAGAGAAGAAGAGTCGAGTTCTATCTTCTGTTAATATATATTGTAGGGATGCAATAAATGTAGCATACTTGGAAAACCGATCCACCACAACCAAGATAGTTATGAGATCTCCGACCTTGGGCAATTCGGTGATGAAATCCAGAGAAATACTTTCCCGTGGTCTCTTTGGGACAGCAAGTGGTTCCAAGAGTCCCGCTTGTGTCAAGCGATCTGACTTGTCCTTCTGGCATACTAGACAAGTCCTCACATACTGAGCTACATCATCGGCCATTTGAGGCCAATAATATGCACGGCGAAGTAATGCCATGGTACGTTCTTCACCGGGATGGCCGACCCACAAAGTATCATGACATTCCGCCAGAAGATTTCTTCGCAGATCTCCTCTTTTAGGAATATAAAGTCGATTCCCTTTCACTTTCAGGAAACCATCTTCCATGTAAAATTGGCGAGTCTTGCCCTGTCCTACCAGATCAACCAAATACTGAGCATCAAGATCCTTGATGAGTAGATCTTGTATCTGGTCTTTTATGGTGGTGGTTCCTTCGCTCCCCCTTAGGGTGGCGAGTAGGCACACTGATGTTAGGTCAGTTCTTAGATTGGGTGCATCAACAACATGATTAGTCTTCCCACTTTGGTACTCCAGGTTGAAGTCAAATTTCTCTATGAGTTCCTGCCACCTGGCCTATCGACCATTCATTTTCGGCTCGGTCATGAAATGGCTAACAGCTGTGTTGTCTGTCTTGACCATGAACGGGGATCCCGGCAGGTAGTGCCTCCAAAGGCGTAAGCAATGAACAAAAACCAATAATTCTTTCTCGTGGGCGACATAGCACCGCTCTGCATCCTTCAGCTTTCGGCTCTCGTACGCTACAGGATGCCCTTCCTGTAGTAAGACTCCGTCAAAGCATAGTCAAAAGGATCCGTTTGTACCTCAAATGACTTTGCCAAGTCAGAGAGGGCCAAGACGGGGCTACTATACATAGACATTTTTAATCCGTTGAAGGCCTCCGCTCGCCTGGGTCCCCAATCCCAAGGTGTGACCTTCTTGAGGAGTTTTGTCAATGGCACTGCGATGAGGGAGTAATTTTTCACAAATCTCCGATAGAAGTTGCATAGGCCAAGGAACTCCCTCAAGGCATGGATATCCTTGGACGGAGGCCAATCTGTGATAGCTTGAATCTTTTATTGGTCCATCTTGATCCACCCTTCCTCAATGACATGTCCGAGGAAGTCAATATGTTTTTTTAGCAAAGGAGCACTTGGATAGCTTCGCATATAATTCGTGCTCCCGCAACAGGGCTAGGACCTTCCGCAAGTGCTCCAGGTGTTCTTCCAGTGTTTGGCTATATACTACAATGTCATCCAAATAGACCACCACGAATTCGTCATTGTACTCTCGGAAGACTTGGTTCATTAGGGTGCAAAATGTGGTTGGAGCGTTAGTCAAGCCAAATGGCATAACCAGGAAGTCAAACGACCAATATCTTGTCACACATGTCGTCTTGTGTTCATCACCCTCTACAATCCGAACTTGCCAATACCCTGTCTTCAGGTCTATTTTTGTGAACACCGTCGCACCACCCAATCTATCGAAAAAGTCTGCCATGAGCGGAATAGGGTACTTGTTCTTCACAGTGATTTTGTTTAGAGCCCGATAATCCACACAGAGTCGTAGACTACTATCATGTTTCTTTTGGAATAGCACAGGGGACCCATATGGGGACTTGGAGGGCACAATGATCCCTGTGTCTAGCATCTCCATCAACTGTCTCTGAAGCTCGGTGAGTTCGGGTTGTGACAGTCTATAAGACGCCCTGGTAGGTGGCTTCGCACCTGGCACCAACTCAATCTCATGGTCCACAAGGTGGGAGTCACTTTGGCGTATCCTGTGACATGAAGTATTAAAACTTCAGTAGTAGCTCCTTTACGGGTGTATGAATGGGGCCCGAGGAGCGTTCTACATCTTCAATGCATAGGGTAGCCAGGAACGTAGGTTCATGTCTTTTGACTCCCTTCTTCAACTACAAGGTCGAGATGTTCTCAGCGGCCATCTTCATGGGCATGAACGGGATAATGCAGGGCTTGGACCCATTTTCTCCCATCATCAGAAGCATGTATTCATATGGTACAGGCATGGTGTTAGTTTGCCTCAAGAATTCCAGCCCAACTATCAACTCGAAGTCATCTATGATCACCACGCGCAAGTTGAATTTTCCTTCATAAGGACCCAATTTCACTGGTACTTCCTTGGCTATACCACCCACTAGCTGAGGAGATGAGTTGATAGCCTTGACATGACCTCTGCCCTTTCCTACAATTATACCAAGGCACCCCACCTGAGTTGAGACCAAGTAGTTGTGGGTAGCACCCGTGTCTATCATCGTCCGAATGGGCTTGCCATTTACCTTCAGTTCAACGAACATTAAGGTCCTCTCTTGTTTAAGAGGAGTCCTCTTATCCGTCTTCTTTTTCCCTTTCTTGGTGATTGGGCAGCGGTCCTTCTTCTTACGGATACTGATATTTGGCTATAATTTCATATTTTTAGTGCATTACTTACCTTACATTTTGGAGTTTTAATGCTAAACTATATTATATTTGTGCTTCATTGAGTTTATTTTATGTGTAGATACGTTGAAGATAAAATTTGGAGCAAAGAAAATATTTAATGTGTATTTTATGCACTATAACAAGAGACCTTTGATTATTTGATGATAAAGAAAGAACAAATGAAGAAGAAAGAAGACAAATGAAGCAAAATGCAAATAAGTGACAAAGAAAGAATTGAAAACTAAGAACAAGGACAAACGTGAAAGTAAAAGCTAGATACAAATCAAGGAAAGCAACAGAATGAGGCAACGAAGAAAAAGCCTGGCGAAGCGAGCTATTTAGCTCGCGTTAGAGCAAGTGACGCGAGGGACTTTTCGCACGTTTGAATGTGCGACGCCAGGTATGAGGCAAGGTAGACTGTGCGTTTGCCCCGCGAGGCAAGGTCCGTAGCGAGCATGTTCCGAGTTTTTAAAGTCTATTTTGTCTCCTATTTGGTTTTGGACTTGGTTATTTCAGTTAGATCTTTTCCCTACACATATAAATAGTCATTAAACAATATTTTTAGAGGAGTTTGGCGACTGGAGGCAAGAACATCATATGGACAACTTTTGGAGGAGAAAATTATAGAGTTCTTCATCCCTTTATTTTTTCTTTGTAATTTGTTTATGCAAAATACTTGAAAAATTGTATTTACGAATCTGAGTGGCTAAGCACTCTACGTTCTAGGGTTGTGGTTGACATGATTATTAACGTTTATTAATTACATCTTTGTTAATTCGGATTATCATCTTGTGATTGTTTCTTTAATTCTGGTTTTAATTTGTGAATTGTTGTAGCTACCGATTCACCCTACTATCTATGCTATGCTTGGGAAAGACTTGTTTAGATTAGAGTAGAATTAGATAAAGCTTGTTTTTGAACTCGTGGCTCGGGGGATCGATTTCGCGGTTAGGATAGGAATATACCTAACAGTCTTGCTTAATTAAATATTGTATTATATTCGTTCATGATAGACTCAACACCATAGGAATATAGGATTGATATATTGTGGGCGGGCGAGTAGTATTGTGGGAACATGCTATTCATATAAACGATCTGGTTAATTAGCAACCATAGATAATCTGGATTAACGAGTGCGATTATTGAACTTAATAGGATTGATAAACCAACCACAACCCTGGAATTTTCGTCTCCTCTGAAGTAAAATCTCGTCATACGTGATAATTAGTTGTTATTTGTTTAATTTCCGCAATAGTAGATTAATAGAAAAATATCACTCTTAAATATCTTAGACAATTAATTAATTTTAGTTTTCTTAGTTAACGATCAATCTAAGTCTCTGTGGGTTCGACATCCGACTTTCGAGTCACTTTATTACTTGACGACCATGTATACTTGCGTGTACTTGGGAGACCAACAAGTTTTTGGCGTCGTTGTTGGGGACTTAGTTGTTGATTGTTTAGTTAAGTTAAGCTTCTATTCGTTATTTGTTCAAGTTTTAATTTTGAGTTTGCTTTATTTGTGATAACGCATGCTCTTCTCTTGAATGCGGAGGAGTAGAAGCTCAAACAATCTCCTTCCTCTTGATCCTGAAATCGAACGAACACTTCATAGAGTGAGGAGGGAAGTTGAATCTAGAACTAGAATTGAAAGAGAGTTGGACATCGTAGTTCAACCACAGCCAATAGAAATGGCAGGTAATGAAGGGCGTCCGGTAATAGAGGTTGCGAGGCCCAATCTAACTCTTATGACTCAGGCGATTGTGAATCCTGATATCACGGGTCACATTGAACTCAAATAATACATGGTATAGTTGATTCAATCCACAAGGCAATATGTGGGTCTATCTCATGAAAACCCGCAAAGGCGCATTCAAAACTTCCTAGAAATTGCAGACACTTACAATTATCCGAACGTTTCCAAAGACTATGTCAGGCTAACATTGTTTCCCTTTTCATTGTTGGGAGAAGCTAAGGAATGGTTGCAAAAGGAGCCCGCAAACTCAATCAACAATTGGGATGATCTAGCAAGGAAATTTTAATCAAGTTTTTTCCCATGAAGAAGACAAAGTCGCCGAGGAGCCAGATTCTTGGGTTTCAACAACGAGATGGTGAGACTCTCCAACAAACTTGGGAAAGGTACAAGAAGCTACTCAGAGACTGCCCACATCATTGTCAGACTGATGAGGTATTGGGTCACACTTTCGTTGATGGGTTGGACGAGGCATCAAAGATGAATCTTGACTCAACATGTAGGGGTAGTTGCATGGCAAGACCGTATAGTGAGATCAAGATCTTGCTAAACAATTTCACTGCTAATGATAATAACTAGCAAGGAGATGGGGAACCACGAAGAGCACTTAAACAAAAGGCAGCATGTGTGATCGAGCTTGATGATTTCTCAGCCATGAGGGCAGATATAGCGAGATTAGCGAATCAGATGAATAAAATGACAATGCACCACGCACAACAGATGCAACATGTGCAACACATATCTACTTGCTACGAGTTATGTGGTGAAGGTAACATAAGTGACATATGTCCCGTGAATCCTGAATCCATCTACTACGTGGGGCAATAAGCTAGAGGGCCGATGAATCAAAATTCTCAATATGGTAACACATAAAATCCGAACTGTAGGAAGCATCCTAACTTCTCTTTGGGTGAAAATCAGAATATCAGGCCTCAAGCGAATTATAATCATGCATCTCAACCTCCACAGCAAGCAGAAGAGAGCTTGACTGACATGATGAAAAAGATCTTGATAGACAATCAGAAAGTAATGGATGAGAATCAACAAGTCAGGGTTGAGAATCAATAATTGCACACATAGTTCAGAAATCTAGAGAGGCAGTTTGGGCAAATGGCTAACAATCAGAATACTAGACCTACTAGAGCTCTCCCGAGTGATACTGAGCCTAATCCTAAGGCTCAAGTCAATGCAGTTACCTTGAGAAATGGAAGAGAATCAGAAGAAGTTCCAGAGAAAAAGAAGTATACAGCTAGATCTGAAGGAGAATTAGTTCTTAAGCCCGTTGAGGAGAATAAGAAAGAAAAGCCAGAAATTGTGACAAGGTCACCACCTCCATTTCCACAAAGACTGAAAAAGCAAAAAGATGATGATATGTACAAGAAATCCTTGGATATTTTGAGCCAAGTGCGTGTGAATTTTCCTGTGGTGGAAATTTTGCAGGAAGTGCCTAAGTATGCAAGGTATCTCAGGGATATTGTGGCAAACAAGCGAAGACATACATAGTTTGAAACAGTTGCACTTACTGAAGAGTGCAGTGCTAGAGTTCAGAGTAAACTTCCTCCTAAGTTGAAGGATCCTGGGTGTTTCACAATTTCTCTGTCTCTTGGAAAACAAGAAGTTGGTAGAGCCATGTGTGATTTAGGGGCTAGTATAAATTTGATGTCATCCTCTTTGTTCAAGCAACTCAAATTGGGGGTGCTTAGACCTACTACAATCACTTTACAATTGGCAGATTGGTCACTAGTTATGCCAGAAGGAATTATTGAGGATGTGTTAGTTCAAGTGGGAAAGTTTATTCGTCCTGCTGATTTTATTGTTCTTGATTACGAGGCAGATGAAGAAGTACCCATTATTTTGGGGCGACCATTCTTAGCTACTGGTGGAACGCATATTAATGTTAGGGAAGGAAAGTTGAAGATGAGAGTTGGCAATGAGGAAATTACTTTTAATGTGTACAAGTTACTTAAGCTCCCTAAGCATTATGAGAACTTGTGCATGATTACTGCGGCAAAACTGAAGGGGATAGAGCAGAGTCCTTATGTGAATTGTAGTGATTCGGATGGGACAACTGAGTTGGAGGAGGTGGTGCTGTAAGCTGAGTGTGTAAGGATGATTGAGAAAAGAGCCAGAGATGAAAGAGGAGATCTTCTGAGAGTGTGTAAAAGGGCTAGGCTTAATGGGAGAAAGAAGAAGAGAAATTGCCTAGCCTGAGCAGAGTAGAAGTGTTGTACCGCGGCGTTAACTCAAGCGCTTGTTGGGAGGCAACTCATCGTTACTGCTTTCTTTTATTTTTTATTTTCTTATCTTATTATTTTTGTAGTGTTGTTTTTGTTTTGTAGGATTATGAGAATAGAAAGCAAAGCAATTGGAAGAACGCAAAAGCAAGTTAGATGGTGAGAACTAAGTGTAGGGTGCCCACACAAAGGATCATGCTTGGGGGAAGTCTGATTACCCTATGAACCGCTATTGCTTCGGCCTTTGACTTTTTAGGGAGTTTCTTGTACACCCTTGTTATTGTTTTGATTTATTTATGCATTGGGGACACTGCACTCTTTTAAGTATGGGATGGGATAATTCTCTAGATAATTAGTAGTAGGATGTAGAAAAATATTAACTTTTTATTTTTGTTTTCGTAGTTGTGTAGTATTTTAGTAGCTAAAAAAATAAAAAAAAATTAGAAAAATTGGTCTCTTCCCGACGATGGATCTCCTAAACAGTTTTCTTGAGGGATTTAAGTCTAAAGAAAAAGGACAAAAAGATTTTCTTTGTAGGTAGTGTAGTAATTCCACCTTGGTTTCTCTTTGTGTCATGGTTCTTTTCTAAGGGTTTTGTTTGAACTGGATATAGTTAGTTTTATTTTTTTAGCAGTAGGATCCATTGTGATATGAATTGAATTGAAGTAATATCTCTTGACTTTGTTATGCCTTGAGAATAGTGATTACTTTGTTTGTGGCGCTTAGGTTCAGTTTTTGACTCTAGCATAAGTACCTTAAATTGTATAATCTTAAATTTGTTTAACTGTTTTGGCTAGAGTGTCTTGATGAAACGAATCCTGAGTGTGTTATGTGCCATGTGTGTGAGAGTTTTTTGTGTTATTATGTACATTGCATTTTATGTCTAGAACTTTCCCCGTGTGTTTGCAAAGCGAAATAGTAGTTTTGTTCAGTCTTGGAAGTGATATAGGCATTTCTTTGTTGACCAACTATATATATTTTACCCGCCTAATTATTATGTATCGTAGTTAATCTCATTGAGCCTGTAATGTTGTTTCTTTGGCAACCACATTACAAGCTTTACCCATTTGTTTGAATTAATCATTATTTTTAATTTTTTCACCTCTCATGAGCACTTGAATTGTTATGAACTTTGTAAAATTTAAAGTGTGGAGTGGTTGATTTGGCTTTTGAGTGGAACTAAAGAAATAAAGAGAAAGGTTCACTGTTTTGAAAAAAATAAGAGCCACTTGAAGTGAAAAAGAAAGAAAAAAATGAGAGGAAAAAATAGTTGTATTGTTGTGAAAAATATTCCTTGATCATGGTGACACTTGATGTAATTGTGCTTAAAATAAGTATGGAGTTAATATACATTGATGTAAAAGTGGAGTATGGTTTGACATAAGTAGTGGGTTTGAACGTTAGAGTATATGTATTAAAGTGCTTAGGGGGGTATAGTCACCCGTATATCCAAATGTATCCTACCCGACCCGCAGCCTACATTACAACCAATTAAAGTCATGCTTGATCCTAGACTGAATGAGCTCGATTAGTAGAGTAGTACTCTACGGGCAATCTATGGTGCATCTTTTGTGGCATATGAATGTTATTTCTGAGTGTGAGTGAATTGTTTCTATCTTGAGTTCCTAATTGTTCTTAAATTTTATTGTGTGTGGAACTACTCTCTTTTGTTGTGTGAGGACACTTGATTCATGAAGGAAAAGTAATGTCATTGACCTCTATGTTAGAGTAACTGAGTGAGTTGTAAATAATGCATGGTACTGGTGAGTCAAATCTTTAGGTGAAGATGTTACACTCTTGTGCTTAGTCTATTTTAAAGATTCTTGGTGAGATGATTTAGGAGAATTGTTTAAAAAGGTCGTGTCTATATAAAGTGTAGTTTGATTGCTCGAGGACGAGCAACGTTTAAGTGTGGGGTAGTGATGTTTGACTTTAATTTCATATTTTTAGTATTTTACGTACCTTATATTTTGGGGTTTTAATGCTAAACTATACCATATTTATACTTAGTTGAATTTATTTTATATGTAGGTACGTTGAAGATAAAATTTGGAGCCAAGCAAATATTTAATGTGTATTTTATGCACTATAACAAGAGGCCTTTGATTATTTGATGACAAAGAAAGAACAAATGAAGAAGAAAGAAGACAAATGAAGCAAATGCAAATAAGTGACAAAGAAAGAATTGAAAACTATAAGAAGGGAGACAAAAACGTGCAAGGAAAAGTTAGATACAAATCAAGAAAAGCAACAGAATGAGGCAACGAAGAAAAAGTCTGGCGAAGCGATCTATTTAGCTCGCGTTAGAGCAAGTGACGCGAGGGACTTTTCGCGCGTTAGAGCGTGAGACGCCAGGTCTGAGGTGAGGTGGACTGTGCGTTTTGCCTCGCGAGGCGAGGTCCGTAGCGAGCGTGTTCCGGGTTTTTAAAGACTATTTTATCTCATATTTTGTTGTGGACTTGGTTAATTCGTTTAGGTCTTTTTCCTACACATATAAATAGTCATTAAATACCATTTTTCGAGGAGTTTGGCGACCGGAGGCAAGAACATCACATGAACAATTTTTGGAGTAGAAACATAAAGTTCTTCATCCCTTTATTTTATTTTATTTTTTTTTTGTAATTTGTTTATGCAAAATACTTGAAAAAATGTATTTACGAACATGAGTGGCTAAGCACTCTACGTTCTAGGGTTGTGGTTGACATGATTTTTAACGTTTATTAATTACATCTTTGTTAATTCGGATTATCATCTTGTGGTTATTTCTTTAATTCTAGTTTTAATTTGTGCGTTGTTGTAGCTATCAATTCACCCTACTATCTATGCTATGCTTGGGAAAATCGTGTTTAGATTAGAGTAGAATTAGAGAAAGCTTGTTTCTGAACCCGTGGCTCGGGGGAACGATTTCGTGGTTAGGATAGGAATATACCTAACAGTCTTGCTTAATTAAATATTGTATTATATTCGTTCATGATAGACTCAATACCATAGGAATATAGGATTGATATATTGTGGGCAGGCGAGTAGTATTGTGGGAACATGTTATTCATATAAACAATCCGATTAATTAGCAACCATAGATAATTTGGATTAATGAGTGTGATTATTGAACTTAATAGGATTGATAAATCAACCATAACCCTGGAATTTTCCTCTCCTCTGAAGTAAAATCTCGTCATACAAAATTGCATTCGTGATAATCTCTGTGGGTTCGACATTAGACTTTTGAGTCACTTTATTACATGACAAACAAGTTTTTAGCACTGGTTCCCACTGATGCCTCAGAAATAGAGCCAACAATTGCATTGAAGTCACCTACTGGTTAGGTCTACTCCGCATCATCTGCTTCGTCATCTGTCCCTTCATCAAAATCTTGATGGGTGTTCATCTGTGCATATGGGCATTCATTATTCCAGTGTGGCCCGCCGCAATGATGGCATCCTGAAGGGGGATTTCTCCCCCGATCATTGATGTTCGCAGCACTATTACTGCCTGATGAAGGAGCCTTATATTTTGTTGCACTCCGATCTCCACCACTTCTGCTAGGGCCACCATTGCTAAGCTGGCCCCCTTTATATCCCACTCGGACAGGCGGTTGGGGCCTATCCTTCCGAGTTTCCACTTCATAGTCCCCAAGGCATTGCGCTGATTGGATCACCTTGGGTAGGGTATCTACCATTTGTCTTTGCAGCTCCTTACGGGCATAAGGTTTTAACCCTTCCAGGAATGTGAAGAGTTTATCTTTATCCCCCATGTCTCGTATGTTCACCATGAGCGCGGAGAATTCTCACACGTAATCCTGCATTGATTTGGTCTGGCGGAGCTCCTGTAGTTTTCTCCTGGCATTGTACTCAACATTTTTGGGGAAGAACTATAGGCGTATGGCTGCCTTCAGTTCATCCCATGTCTCCCGAGCATCTTCACCGGCCCTTATGGCTTCGTACTTCACCCGCCACTAGAGTTTAGCATCACCCTGAAGATACATGGCAGCAGTTGCTACCTTCTTAGCTTCTTCTAGGCCTCCCACGGCATTGAAGTACTGCTCCATGTTGAAGATGAAGTTTTTCACTTCTTTAGCATTCCGAGCTCCATTGTATGGCGTTGGCTTAGAAATTTTCAGTTTTTGTGCCACGGGGATGAGGTTCACAGCACCCCCAATTTGATTTCCACCTCCTCGAAGCAGGACTTGTAAAGCAACATTGACAACATTGACCTGGCATGTCAAGTTATCAATAGTTTGTTGCATGGAAATCACCCTGTCTGTCTCTTGTTCCCTGTAGGCTAAATCCTCGGCGCGCTCCTATTGGAGGCCCTTGAATTTACCAAAAATTTTGGCTGCCTCTGTGGCTGCCGTTTGCCAGTCTCCTTCAGAGTCGCGACTGATGTTTTCTATGTCAACTTCGGCCTGGAGCATTCGGCGGTCCAGGTCGTCCAACCTTTGCGCTAGGCTGGTTCTTAATTCAGGCAACGTATCCACGATGGGTCATAATACGTCAACCGTCTCTTCAAGGGACGCAATGCAGTCCCCATGATTCATCATGGTCAGAAATGCTGGTGATGGCAATGTGTTCCCTAGTCCGATGTCGAGCCTAGGCTCTGATACCAACTGTTACGCGGCGCCTTCCTGAAATTCCTTGGAAGGGCGACGAAGGCTAAGCAACTGATGTCACTGAAGTTGTTGTCTGCCGACTGAGGTCCCCTCTGTATGCTAGACGAGATTGTCAGTTCCGTACGTGAAAACTAATGTCAAGAGAAATTGAGAGAACAGAAATAAGAATTGAAAGAAACCTTGATTGTATTAATGAATGTTATTACAAAAAACGCAGTGGTGTCGAGGGGGAAAGACATAAGTACAAATAATTGTTTGCTTGCTAGAAAGTTTTGAATGCTTGATTCCCCCTAATAATGCTTAAAAAAATAAATCAAAGTTACAATACTTGACCTAAATAAGCTAGAGAATCATAATGTAAATACATGGAATAAAACTACTCTATATTTACAATGAAAAAGACTTAGTTTTCTACAAGGTAGAAACATGTCCGTTGTCAGCAACCTTGTCTTTGGCATCACGATCTGTATGCGGCGTTGTCTGCGCTCGTGGCGCTGTTTGAAACTGCCTGCGGCTAGGCGCTGGCGAGGGATATCGGTGGGGCAACAGAGGCACATGCGCGCTTGTCACTTGATGCAGCCAAGACCACATGGCCCTCTGTGGCGCTAAGAGTTGGGAGGCTTGCCAATACGCCACGGGGCGTGTCCAAGGAGTCATAGAGCATGGCTGGAAAGCCGCCCATGATAATTCACATGTATTCGCACCATATATTCATGAATACAGCAGCAAAAATCGCCTAAAATTAGGGCAGTCCAGCTATACGAGCATGTATTCACATGTATTCGCGCTGATGTATTCATGAATACAGCTGTAAAAAGCGCCTAAAATTAGGGCAGTACAGTTGCACGCGCATGTATTCATATGTATTCACGCCATGTATTCATGAATACAACAGCAAAAAGCGCCTAGAATCAGGTCAAGTTGTACGCGCTTGTATTCACATGTATTCGTGCTACTGTATTCATGAATACAGCAGTAAAAAATGCCTAAAATCAGGGCAGTCCAGCTGTATCTGCATGTATTCGCATATATTCGTGCCATGTATTCATGAATACAATAACGACAATCACCATAAAAATATATATGTCCAGTTGTCTAAGAGAGAGGAAAAATATAAATAGCGTATTTCATGCCTCAATGGTAGTATATACCATAAATACTTATTTTGCTATAAAATATAAAAGGTAGCTATAGGAAATAATATTTTAAAATAATTTTAATTTATAATAAATAGGGTATATACTTCTTCTATAGGAGGTAAAATTTTCTTTATTATAAGCATAAACCATCATTCCTACGGGGCTCGTTTTCCTTCTCGCTTCTAGTGGTACACGGAATTTTGGATTTTAAACTAGACGGTTTAGTACCATTCTAAGGCTGGCAAGTGGGCCGATTAGGACCGGGACCGGCCCAGGACCGCGAGACCATATAGGTTGTGGGCATAAACGATCCTAACCGTTTAAGACCGGGGGAGGTGGGCTGGGTAGTGGGCCGGTCCTGTGCGCGAGGCCCGCGAGATCGGGACCAGTTGGGACTGGGATCGGCTGGGTAGTGGGCCGGTGCAAGCGGTCCTAAACAAGCCCAACAGCTATAATTTTTTTTAAAAAATCTGCCCGTTAGGGCATTTAAAATGTAGTCGTTTCTCTGCCAAAATAGCCATTTAACTCCCCTATCCCTCCCAACTTTGTTGTAACCCTAAATTTTTTATAATTACACTTTTTTCCTATTTTTAACTTTAAATACCCCCTCATTATTTTATTTTTCTCACAAAATCATCAATCTCTCTCTAGTTTTCTTCTATAATTGCTTACTTTATTGTTGCAATTTGTGAAAAAATGTGAAGTTGGTGAATTGAAGTCTTCAACGATAATTAATTTTAACAAGTTGTTCGTCAATTCGGTAAACTCGTTTCAACTCTTAAGTTTTAATATTATAGTTTTGCTTACTTTGTATTGCTTGATTAATTCAGATGTGTTATTCCTTAAAAAAATGTTTAGTAAAAATAAGAAAAAATTCAAGAGTGGTGAATCTAGTGGCCAATCTGTTCCTCCTCCACTTCCCCCCAGCTCCCCGACCCAAACCTGTTACTCGTACTACACATGTTATTCTTGATAGCGATAATAGTTTATTACAATTTAGCGAGAGTCAATTTTGTCATAATATTGCACCCAGTGAACAATTAAACCATGAATATATGAATGCTCTTTATCGTAATCCAACTATTGATGAAAATGATAATGAAGAAATAGATTTTGATGAAACGCAACCGGATGATGATACACCCACTAATCCTGTTCATGAAAAAAAAAACCAACTAATATTAATCCAAATTATGCTTCATCTGACCCTCATGTTACTACCCCTACTTTTTCTAGACAGCCTTCTAAACGGAGCGAAACATTTGTTGTTTGGCCATTCTTATTCAACTAAGAGAAAAAAAATAAGGGTAAGTGTAAAACTTGTGGCAAAGAGTTAGCTTTTAAATATGTTGGAGGTCGGGGGGGAGGGGAGGGAGACAGGAACTTTGGCTAGACACATATTGATACACCCTCAAGAGAAAGTCAAAAATCTTCGTATGAAAGCTTTGGCTGTGGGGACAACTGTACCTAGTCAGGTTGACCCTAGTACCAGGTCAAATCAATTTCACCGAAAATTAACACTGTTACCGGTGGTATTTTATATTATGATCCAAAAAAAAAAAATCGGGAAGAATTGACAAATATGGTTACTGTTATGTACTTACCCTATAGTTTTTCTTCTAACATCACTTTGTGCATTATATTAGAAAAATTTTTAATCCTACTTATAAAGGTTTTCCTCGCACAACCGTAAAGAGCGATATTTATAAATATAAACATGAATATGAACAATATTTTCGCTATTTATTTACTCATATAAATTATCGTGTTGCTACTACAACTAATATTGGTAGAAGTGGTAATGACTGTGATTACCTTACTGTTACCAGTCATTGGATTGATGAAGATTGGATAATGCAAAAGCGCATTATTGCTTATAGAATAATTAATTCACGTCACTCATGGAAGTTTATTTCTATCATGGTTACAGATATTTTTAGATATATTTGCATTAGTGATAAAATAATGTCAGTTTCAATGGATAATGCTACTAGTAACACAAATGTTGTAGCCTTGCTTACCACTACACTAAGTCCTGCGTTTAGTAATATTTTTCAGGTTAGATGTATTTGTCATATTTACCATTTAATTGTGGGTGATAGTATGAATATTTTAAATGTTGAAATTGAAAAGGTTAAAATGGCTCTTAATTGGATTTTTTATTCAAACCGTAGAAGTAGACTTAGAGAATATTTTAAAAGATGCGATGAATTTGGCCTAAGAGAAAGAAAGGTTCCTAAACCTTGTCCAACTAGATGGAATTACATGTATGAAAGTTTAGTTGTTGTATATGAATATAGAAACCCCATAAACTCAACACTTAATGCTCATGTAAGTGATGATGATGAGCACCTTACAAATGCGGATGGGCTAATGTTAAAATTCTTGTAGATTTTGTAGAAAAACTTCATATAGCTACAAATGAATTTTCTGAGCAATATTATCCTATTATTTCTAATTGTTTAGTTTATATTGCAGAACTTGCAAATTTGTTTGATTATTTTTCAGAGGGTGGGGTAATTTATCAACTTGCTATTGATTCTATGAGAAAAAAATTTTAAAAATATTTTTTCCCTATTCCCCCTATTTATGGTGTTGCTGCCTTGTTAAATCCTACTATGAAATTAGGAAGTCCTTAATTTTGGTATAAAACTTTTTATAATATTTTAGTACTTGATGAGGAGTTATCTACACTTCCGGACGCAATAACCTCAATTAAAATAAAGTCTCAAACTATTTATAATGCTTATCAAGTTGCATTAGATCATGCTAGACCAAATGTTCCAACTCTTTTTTCTTCTAGTTCTCAATCATCTAAAAGAACTGCGAGAGTAAGAGCACTTAGTGCTTGGGCGGGGTTCAAGGATTCTCAAGGTTCTAGTACTAGTGATTTTTCACAACTAAATGAGCTTGAAGTTTATTTGTCACAGGGAATTGAGGAAGTTAATCCCGACGGCTCCTTTAATATTTTGGAATGGTGGAAGGACAAAGAAAAATACTTTCTGATTCTTTCAAGGATGGCCCGAGACATTTTAACTATTCAAGCTTCAATAGTGGCATCAGAGAACACTTTCAGTCAAGCAAGACTTCAACTCGGTGATTATAGAGCGTCTATGAGGGAGAGCTTGAAAAAATCAGTACTTTTCAGAGATTGGATCCGTTCGGAAAGAAGAAATTTTGGACTTGCTGAATCACAACCAGAGGTAGACGAACCTTACGAAGAAATGCTAGTTGAACTTGCGGAGGATGTTGCTTCGCCCGGAAGCAGTGATGATCAAGTTTCTTTTCCGTCACCACTAACGCAAATTCCTCCGGACCTTGAAGTATTTATAAAATTTGTAAGAGATACCATGTAAATTAACATGTAACTTGTATTTTGGCACATCTTGATTAGTTTCTTTTTCTTCCTAACAGTGTTATTAGCACCTTGTTGTGCTCATTCCATAGGGGGGAGGAAGACTAAGAAAGATATGTCATGTTTATTTAATGCTATAATAAAATTATAACGCATTGCTTTGAATATATATTTGCAATATTTTTGTCTTTAAATTGAATTAAAAAATTTAGGTCATAATTCTATAATATAATTTACAAGGAATTGCCTTAGATATTATTACCATATTTTTTTTATTTAACCTTTATAAAATTTATTTAAAAAAGGAAAAATATTTGTTGGGCCCACTTAGGTCCACTTGGGCCCACATAGGCCCGGGACTGGCCCACTTAGCCCGGGATCATTAGTTTGTGGTCCTGGTCCCTGTTCCTACCAAAAAGCCCGTGAAACCCGAGACCACTTAGGACCGGCCCACGAAGCCCGGGACCATTTAGGACCGGACCACGAAGCCCGTTTAGGACCGAGCCCGGCCCACTTGCCAGCGCTATTCCATTCACCTGATTATCTGGAGGATTGTTGCGAAGAATAAGGTGAATATCCCGTGAACGTATGTGAAGGCCAATTCTATTAAATTTCAAACAAATGATGGCGACTATTCAAAACAGAGATACAGAAAACGACATATACTAATAGACTAATGGACTATTGGGATATACTATTAACCATGCAGTTTAGACATAGTAGTTTGCTTTATTCTTTATGAAATAATTATTTATTTAATTTATTCAATTCAACAAAATAGTATTTTAAATAGATCATTTGTTACATGTGTGTCCTTTTAGTTATTTAGTAGACAATTTAGTGAATGGAGTCTTAGCTCATGCACAGAAGATTAAATTATTGGTTTTCATAATTAATAAATTATGTTCACAATCAAAGATATTGTTGGACAAAATATCTTGATGATTGTAGCAAAAGATTATAGTATAATTGGTCTTGATTATGGGAGTGATTTTATTCCGACTTCTTGTGCTAGTATACTCAGTGTATATTGAACGGACCAAGTGAAAAAATATGTTTTGTCCTGAATATATAAAACATTTTCTCTAATTCATTAAATGAGCTTATACTCTTAATCTTGATATAATTATTATGATCAATGTAATTTGTTTATTGTTTTGATTTATCAAGAGGTTCGACTTTATTCAGAGTTAGTGTATGCCTAATAGATTGGACAATAACGAATAACATTTGAGAATAATAATTAGTTTGATAGAATCCATGACTCGGTTTTGAGTTTGATGATATCCCTTTATATAAGCTTATAAGTCTTCATGTGAAAATCTGGCCGGTGAATTTTGTATCTGTCACATAAAATAGTTTAAGCGAAATTGTAAAGGATTTAACTAGTTGATTAACTTAAATTTTCAGTAATTTAATTTAATTAACGGGTATTTTGAGGTCTTAACATGGGGAGTTAAAATAAGTGTTATTGAATTTTTGAAATTAATATTAAGGAGTTCAATTTCAGTTTTTTAGTGGAATAAATTGTAATTAATTATTGTAAGAATTAATTCATGATAATTTTGAATTAATGCTATAATTGGTAGCCTCTTATTATTTCTGTGGTCCCTGATATACCTAGTAAAAACCTGAACAAGACTTAGGTAAAGAGTGACCTGGGAGAAAAGTCATCTGGTATGGCTGGAGTGGGATTCTACTTGTAAAAGCAGAATCCTATACGTTTTTGGTAGCATAATTTCGGCCAAAAATAACTCTACTTAAGGAACACTAATTTCACCTAATTACTTTCTTTTTAGAGTTGTATTGTTTTTGCCCATCCAAAAGTAAAATCGTCCAAGGTTTTACTAGGCATATAGCAGAAGACTGCAGCCTTGGATTCTTGTTGTTTGGAAGATTTGTGCAACGATTTCAAGAGGTTAGTGCTTCTAATCTTGTGATTATAGCATTGTCTAGTTTACATGTATTTGATGCCTGGGTTGTATGCTTGCTTCCGCTGCGCATGTTCTAACAATTGGTATCAGACGTCGTCTTACAACTAAATAGATAATGTAATACAGCATGAATAGAGTAATATTAAAACGTGTGTTTTAATGATATATTTTTGGTATGTTTTTTCTATGCCAAAAATGTGATTGTTTTTATTAGTATCTTAATTCTGAAATTATGAATTAATATGCACATGCATAAACATTGGAGTTATATTTAATAACAGTCTGTTTAATTACGTTTTTAATGAATAGCAATTTATTTTTTAATAAAACGTGATTGTTTTTTGAATGCTATTAATTCTGTAATTATGGGTTAACATACATATGCATAAACAGTGAATTAATAATATTAATCTGTTTTAGCTGCGTTTTGTCCATAATCAGAGAGAGTGTTATATTAATAAAAATTTGATTGTTTTGTATGATATTAGTTCTATAATTCTGGATTAATATACAAAATTATGAACAGTGGCGTTTTTTGAACAGTGAAAAACATACTATTTTTTTTACAATTCTGTATGAACACGTTTTTATTAAATAATAATAAAAATATTATTTTGAGTTCTGAAATCATATTTTAACATACATCTTTATATTATGTGATTTGAACCAGTCAAAATAATTAAAACCCTTAAAAACGCCAAAAACAGAATTCTAGTAATGGTAGTTTCATTGGAAACGGTCCAGTTTGCAAAACTCATCAGCTTTGTTGATGATTTACGTCATTTTTTGGGTATTCGGGGTCGTTTAGATGGGTTTTTGGCCTTTTTCTCTATTTTCTGAACAAAAAAATTAAAAGAAATCAGTGATGGTAGGGTTCAATTCTCATGATTTTCAATCATGTTTTACAGTAATATAATGAATTTATATGTTGACATAGGTCTTCTTCCACATCAGATAAGTTCATTATAATTGATTACTGTACTTTTGCCTCTAGTTATTTTGATTACTTGTATTAACTCTCCAACTGAGTTACATGTTGATTCAATGAAACTAGAGTTTATAAAACTGATATTTACCTATCTTAAATTAACAGTTTACTCTCCATCTGAGTTGTTCATGTTTTTAATTTATGGGGTAAATATCTTACATAACTCTTATATTTTGCATGAATAGTTAAGTTTTCCTAACGAATCTAATTGTTCAATGAACATGGTTATATGTGTAATGTGCTATTTTGAATTTAATTATTCTAAATACATAACTAATGATCTATTTAATGTGAATATATCTCAGATTAACCATGTCTTCATTCAACCCACTTACCTCAATTCTGAACCAAAACAAATTAGATGGACCGAATTATGTTGACTGGAAAAGAAACCTTGATATTGTCCTAACTACTGAGGGTTACAAATTTGTCATCACTGAGGAGTGCCCCGAAAAACCTGAAAATGCTACTGATGATCAGGTTAAGGCTTATGACAAATGGGTTAAGGCTGATGAGATGGCGCGATGTTACATTCTTGCCTCTATGGCGAATGTTTTGCAACATCAGCATCAGTCTATAGGGTCTACTTATGATATGCTCGAAAGTCTCAAAGAGATGTTCGGTGAGAAAAATCGTGCAGCTAAGCAGACACCCATGAAAGCCCTTTTGAACACCAAGATGGCTGAAGGATCATCGGTCGGGGATCATGTTCTGAAGATGATGAGTCTTTTGAATGACCGGAGGTCCTTGGAGCTGTGATTGATAAGGAGTCTCAAGTTGAGATGGTCCTGCAGACTCTGCTTGACAATTTCAATAATTTCACTTGAACTATAACATGAACAAAATGGATTTGTCACTAGCGAAATTGTTGAATGAGCTGCAAGCGGCAGAATCTATTATCAAACAACAAGCTTCAGTTGTGGCACTCAATGTTGAGAAAGCTTCGGTTTCTAAGTCGAAAAGCAGTAAGAAAAAGAAGAAGACTCAAAAGGTTTTGACACCCGGTGGTGCGGCTGGTGTGAAAAAGCCCAAAGGCAAGTGCTATCATTGCAAGCAACCTGGGCATCACAAGAAGCAATGCCATGCCTATCTGGCAAAGTTGAATAAGCAAGATAATTCAAATTTAAATGTCGTTGAAACTTGTTTAATGGTTATTTCTACCATATTTTGGTGTGTAGATTCGGGAGCCACTAATCATATCTTCACTACTTTGTAGGGGTTTCAGAAAACGCGGCGGCTAAGTGAGAATTTTATCCATATTGCTGCTAGAGTACATGACCTTTTTATTCTTGATATATCTCCTCATGTGCTACAACAATCAAAAGAATTAAATAATATTAATTTGCCACATAAAAGAAAATGTATTTCTGTATTGAGTCAAACTTATTTGTGGAACTCACATCTAGGTCATATAAATCTAAATAGGATTTCGGGATTGGTATCTGATGGAACTTTGAGTTCATTGAAAGTGGAGTCACTACCAACATGTGAATCATGTTTAGAAGGTAAAATGACCAAGAGACATTTTTCCTCAAAAGGAAATAGAGCCAGCGATAAGCTTGAATTAATTTACTCTGATTTGTGTGGCCCTATGAATATACAAGCAAGAGGTGGTTTTGGGTATTTTGTGACTTTCACAGATGATTACTCAAAATATGAATACATTTATCTGTTGTGGCGTAAGTCTGAATGCTTTGAGAAATTCAAAGAATTTAAGACGGAAATGGAGAAACGACATGATAAATATATCAAAACATTGCGATCTGATCGTGATGGTGAATACCTTTCTGCGGAATTCATAAGATACTTATCAGATAGTGGAATTACATCTCAATTATCTGCCCCAAGAACACCACAACAAAATGGTGCGGCATAAAGAAGAAATAGGACCCTTATGGAAATGGTTAGGTCAATGTTAAGTTATTCTGATTTGCCTTCTTACTTTTGGGGATATGCTTTAGAAACAGCAAATTACATTCTAAATTTGGTTCCTTCAAAGTCAGTACCTTCAACTCCAGTAGAATTGTAGACTGGGCGCAAGCCAAGTTTACGGCACATTCGGGTTTGGGGTTGTCCAGCGCATCTGCTGAAAGAGAAAGCGGATAAATTGGAATCAAGGACAGAAGTATGAATTTTTATTGGATATCCAAAAGGAATTAAAGGCGGTTTGTTTTATTGTCCCAAAGAAAAGAAGGTAGTTATTACGACAAATGCTAGATTTTTAGAATAGGACTATTTAACGAACCATATTCCTAGAAGTAAACCAGTTTTACAGGAATTAAATAATGGAGTAAGTAAATACTTATCTCTAGAACGTATCCCGGAAGCTAGTATTGACATACCACTGCATTATCATAGTTGGAGAAATGTCAATAGGCAGCAGATTGCACAAGAGCAACTGCCTGACATCTCACTACCCCAAAGTAGTGGGAGTAATGTTGAGCAACCTCATATTGTTGAACAGCCTGAAATTGTTCTGCAGCCTGCACTCCAGGAAGAAGTTAATGATATCCCAGCACCACAAGGTGTGGAGGATAACATTGAGGCTTCACTTCCAGAAAATGATGTTGAGATTCAACAACAAAATCAGCCTCCACCTGTAGTGACTAGTCATAGTGGGAGAATTATTGGAAAACCTCTATGGTTTGTGCTCTTGGGAAAATCTTATGATAGAATCCCTGAAGCGCCTAATAAAGAACCTATTAATTACGACGAAGCACTGCAGGATACAGATGCTGATAAATGGGTTGATGCTATGAAATCTGAAATGGAGTCCATGTACTCCAATCAAGTCTGGGATCTTGTAGAACCACCTACTTGAGTCAAACCCATTGGTTGTAGATGGATCTATAAGAAAAAGAGAAGGGTGGATGGAAAAGTGCAAACTTTTAAAGCCAGGCTTGTTGCAAAAGGGTTTACTCAAAAAGAAAAGATCGATTATGAGAAAACCTTTTCGCCAGTAGCCATGCTTAAAATTCTCTTATCCATTGCTGCTCATTACAATTATGGGATCTGGCAAATGGATGTCAAGACGGATTTTCTAAATGGAAGTCTTGATGAGTGCATCTATATGGCATAACCAGTTGGTTTCATTAAAAGTGGCAATGAGCACATGTTGTGTAAATTAAAGAAATTCATTTATGGATTGAAACAAGCTTCTATAGCATGGAACACTTGTTTTGACGCATCGATTAAGACCTTCGATTTTAATCAATGTGAAAATGAGTTTTGTGTCTATAAGAAGTGGAATGGAGATAAAGTTACATTTTTATTTTTGTACGTAGATGATATTTCATAGGAAATAATGTGAGCATGTTGAACTCGGTAAAGGAATGGTTGTCCTCACGTTTCGATATGAAAACTTGGGACAGGCAGCACATATCCTTGGGATCAAGCTTATGCGAGATCGCAAACAAAGGAAATTAGGCTTGTCCCAAGCACTTTATATTGATACTATTCTCACCAGGTTTAGCATGCAAGATTCCAAGAAAGGATTTCTCCCTTTTTAGACATGGAATCTTTCTACGAAGAATCAGTCCCCAAAAACGACTGATGAGATAGAAAAGATGAAGGTGGTCCCTTATACTTCTGTTGTAGGGAGTCCCATGTATGATATGCTATGTACTAGACCTGATATATGCTTTGTTGTTGGCATGGTTAATAGATTTTAGTCTAACCCTGGACGAGAACACTGGACTGCCATTAAGCATATAATCAAGTACTTGAAAAGGACTAGGGATTATATGTTGGTGTATCACTCGGGTGATCTTGCACCCATTGGCTATACTGATTCAGATTTCCAGTCAGATAGAGACTCTAGAAAATCGACCTCAGGATATGTTTTTACCTTAGGAGGTGGAGCCATAAGTTGGAGGAGCATCAAGCAATCATGTGTTGTTAATTCCACCATGAAAGTAGAATATGTGGCTGCATCTGAGGCAGCTAAAGAGGCTGTTTGGCTCAGGAACTTTCTGAAAGAGCTTAATGTAGTTCCTTCGGTTCAAGCACCGATTGTACTTTATTGTGACAATCATGGTGCAGTTGCAAACTCGAATGAACCAAGAAGCCATAAAAGGAGTAAACATATTGAGCGTAAATATCACTTAATTCGATACATAACTCAGAGAGGTGATGCAAGAGTGTTGAAGATTGCGTCAGAGGACAATTTGGCTGTCCCGTTTACAAAGAGCTTGACACAGAAGATTTTTGACAAGCATGTAGAAGGAATGGGTGTTAGAGTAACAGACGCATGGTTATGAGTATAAGTGGGAGATTATTGGGATATACTATTAACCATGCGGTTTAGACATAGTAGTTTGCTTTATTCTTTATGGAACAATTATTTATTTAATTTATTCAATTCAATAAAGTACTATTTTAAATAGATCAGTTGTTGCATGTGTGTCCTTTTAGTTACGTAGTAAACAATTTAGTGTATGGAGTCTTAGCTCATGCACAGAAGATTAAATTGTTGGTTCTCATAATTAATAAACTATGTTCACAATCAAAGATATTGTTGGACAAAATATCTTGATAATTGTAGCACAAGATTATAGTATAATTTATCTTGATTATGGGAGTGATTTTACTCCGATTTCTTGTGCTAGTATACTCGGTGTATATTGAACGGACCAAGTAGAGAAAAGATATTTTTGTACTGAATATATAAAACATGTTCTCTAATCCATTAAATGAGCTTATATTCCTAATCTTGATATAATTATTATGATCAATGTAATTTGTTTATTGTTTTGATTTATCAAAAGGTACGACTCTATTCAGAGTTAGTGTATGCCTAATAGATTGGACAATAACGAATAACATTTGTGAATAATAATTAGTTGATAGAATCCATGACTCGGTTTTGAGTTTGGTGATAGCCCTTTATATAAGCTTATAAGTTCTCATGTGAAAACCCAGCCGGTGGATTTTCTATCTGTCACATGAAATAGTTTATAAGCGAAATTGTAAAGGATTTAATTAGTTGATTAAATTAAATTTTTAATGATTTAATTTAATTAACTGGTATTTGAGATCTTAACATGAGGAGTTAAAATAAGTGTTATTGCATTTTCAAAATTCATATTGAGGAGTTCAAATGCAGTTTTTTAGTGGAATAAATTACAATTAATTATAGTAAGAATTTATTCATGCTAATTTTGAATTAATGTTATAATTGGTAGCCTCTTATTATTTATGTGGTTCCTGTTATACCTAGTAAAAACCTGAAGAAGACCTGGGTAAAAAATGACTTGGGAGAAAAGTCATCTAGTAGAGCTGGAGTGGGATTCTACTTGTAAAAGCAGAATCCTACACGTTTTTTGTAGCATAATTTCGGCCAAAAACAACTCTACTTAAGGAAGACTAATTTCACCTAATTACTTACTTTTTAGAATTGTATTGTTTTTGCCTACCCAAAAGCAAAATCGTCCAAAGTTTCACTAGGCATATAGCAGAAAACTGCAGCCCTAGATTCTTGTTGTTTGGAAGATTTGTACAACGATTTCAAGAGGTTAGTGCTTCTAATCTTGTGAATATAGCATTGTTTAATTTACATGTATTTGATGCCTGAGTTGTATGCTTACTTCCGCTGCGCATACTCTAACATGGACTCCATAAATGACTGCGACCTTGTCTTGACATTTTCACTCATCGGTATGCCCTATAGGCTATAACCTTCCAATGAACTCCCAATATCAAAACGGAGAACTTCACTCAATGTCAATGCCCGCACTATTAATTCGAAAATACATTGTCATTTTTCTTCATTTCCGTATCACATGATAAGACGTGGCTATACCAAAAAAGTTTTCTCATAGTCGCCAAACAGAACAACGTCAAGAAGGATTGACACAGTATTGGAAGCGAAAAGGGAATACTCGAAAGCTAGATGGGTTAAATTTATTTTTATTACATAAAGGAATCAGTGGAGATGCAGGAAGTTCACTGAGAATCAAAACATATCTTGTATGAGATTCTCACCTTCCATTAGACGGCAAGCCTTAATGCTAGGTTGGTTCAAGACTAAGAAAATCTGAGATATCATTTCACGAAAAAAAGAACATCCTGCTGTTGCATGTCTCATTTTCATACGTTTGGTGGTGGCCATATCTTGCCAAACAATTCCTCAACCCTCTTAGCCTGATTAATATAGCCATCCATTCCAATAGTGAGGAGCTCCACCGCTGCAGGACCCATAGCCGAGGAAAAGCTATACTGATCCCATTTTTGAAGCTGAGATGGACAGCAAATCATCTACTGAGCATGATATCATTGTATTCGTAGTAAATTGTATTGAGAAGCTAGAATTGGTTAAGAAGTTACAGAAGAAGCAGATACAACTTCCAATAAGACAATGCTAAGAGCCCAAATATTTTACGAGAAGAAACATTCGTCCTCCTCAACCTTCTACTTTGTCTTTTTAACTAGGAGAAGAGAATGTTGTTTGGTAACTTCTTCCTTCTTTCGAGTACCTTCTATAATACGTGTTTCATCACTATTTTAGTTTCATTTACTTGAGGACTTCAGGAAACAAAGTCTATTTTAGATATATAATATATGCATTCAGTGGCAAGTTCCTGCTACTGCTCCATCTTCTGCCTACCTTCCCAATTCCCAACCGTTCCTCGCACCTCACTACCACCCTTTATCCGTCAGAACCACAAGACTTGCCCCCCTCAACATTCCAATATGAACTCTGGCCCTTTCTCTTCCTCTTCTTCTTTACCTCTCTTGATTTTATTTTGCCCTTCAAAACTAAATGTCACTTTCTTTCCATGTTTTTTCTAATAAGTGGATGACACCAAGCACTTTTGTAATTTTACCGAGTGAAAGAGATGTAATTATTAAATTCCACTGGCAGCAAAGATAAATTTGCAGCTCATTTATAGGATAGAGTTTTTTTTTTACCCCTCTTGAATTGTTTAAAAAGAAACTCCTTTTTAAGGGAAAGGCCCCCCCCCCCCCCCCCGAGTTGTTACATAAAGGCGAGAATCAGATAGTAAAAATGAATATATTGCATCAAATCCATCTGTATTCCACATCAAATAGTGGTCAGCATACACCCATAATTTCCTTTTCTCCATTGAAAATAGGCTCATGAGAATGAAAGATAGGACATGGATTCGAGACCAAACCTCGTCTTGTGTGAAGTTGAAGGCAGCAGCTGATTGTGGGGATAACCTTCTTATAAATGAGTACTTCTCATCAGGTGGGGTCACAGATTCTTTAAGAGATTGCAATACCTTCAGTGGGGTGATAATGTAATCCACCCTGACGTTGTTACCAAAGTTTTAGCACCACAAATGGACCATTTAGACGCGACAAAATTTCACAAGTTTGAGGTACAGCTAAATTACCCCAAAAGGTTGAAGACATCCTGCTTGTTCCGCACTGCTGCAGCCATCAGCTTTGATTTGTGCCCATACTTGTGGATGTAGTTATAAGCTTTGGTTACCTGAAAAGATGCAAAGAACACTCAGCACTTCAGATAATGTGGCTGCAAGATGCCCCGAGAAAAGACATACTTATATCTCAGTTCCAGGATTGCTGTTCAAAGATGGCAGAAAAGATACATTCAATGACAACTTGGCACCAAAACAAATTGAAAAATATAATTGATCAATACGAAACGAAATCCAGGGAGGCATTCAGGACATCCCTGAGGATCAGAAAAAAAAAGAGATATCTTGCCTTAAGTTAACAACCCCAGGTTGAAAATAGTTTACAATACTTCTGGAGCTTGAGTTCTAAGTTGTTATGGTACAAGAACATACATATGATGGTTGGAAGCTCCTAGGTTTTACCTATCAATATGCTATTCTCAAACCATCCAGATTTAAAAAACTAGTGAAAATTAGTAAAAGCGTCCAAGCCCCCCATGTAATACTTAAAAAAGTTGAGAAGAATATAAATGCATTTGGGAAAAACAAAAGGAAGAAGCAGCATGTGGTAAAACTAACCAAAGCCAACCCAGGATCTTCTCCTCTTTTAAGAGCACTTTCAATTTCGGAGTCACCAGTGTGATTGCGAGACCAATCCTGAAAAGAGTGATAAAATATTATGCCAACAGAGCTAAATAAATCCAAAACACATATTTTCATATAAGACAAAAGAATTTACCCTTAGGCGACCAACAAAAATCTGAATAACAGAAGCACCGGCTTGAGCTGCAGCAGCAGCTTGACAAAAGCTGACAAGTCGTGACAAAAGTTTCCAACATAGATGAGAAAAGCAAATTCCAAGAACTCGCCTACATAATACGTTGCATGTGGACTTTGAAAAAAAGGTACCATTTCAAGGTTTATGTCTATTAGAGAAAGAATGAGGGAGAAGAATGTCAAAAAAACAAATTTCGTAAATCTAGGCATGCATCAGCAATTGAACCACCTTTGTTTTCTCCTGAAGCTCAAGATAACACCAAGGTATATGTTTCACGAACAAGTAACAAACTGGCAAACAAAACTTAAAGCATCTGTCTAACAATCAAAAGCTAAATACCTGGAAGACTTTATCGAGGATTAATGAGAATTATCTCAATTCATATTTCTGTAGGATGAATGAGCAGCACAAACTATCATCAATAACGAATTAAGCGACATGCTAACAAAGGAACACTCACAATGCAAACCAACAGAACATATAGGTTTTCATTGTCCATAAAGAATAATGTACTATCTAACTTGGTAGACATGCTATGGAAGGAGGAGGTAGCAGGGGAAGAAGGTGCTGAAAAATTAGATTCCTTTACAGAATATGAACACGAGCTCTTTGTCAATCTTATGAAAGTTTATACCTGTAAACAAAAGTCAAATGAGTCTGTATGCCCTCAGCTTCCAGCACCCTTGATGCCTCAATTCCCTAAAAGAAAGATAAAAACTGACAAATGAGAGAGGATGAACTTCAGAAGAATCAGAACTTTCGGAGACACAGTTAGATTCAACATCAGTTGTTCTATGGGAGACCCAAACAATTATTGTCTTATGGCACTCACTTGCCAAGTTGCAGGAATCTTGAACAGCAATCGCTCTGGAGGCACTTCAATTTCGTTGTAGGCTTTCAAAAGGTCATGCACCTGAAAAGTTAAAGTTGAAACACCTCAAATACAACCCAAAAAAAAGAACATGCCACAAGAATGATAGAGATTTGGTGGTAACAGGGTGCGATTTTACATTTCCAAAACATGAAATGACATTTTTATAGCATGTTACCATTTAGACACGGAAAATTCCCCATAAAAGGGCTTGTAATATGCAGCCATTAGGTGATTCTGATCTCTGGGTATTTTGAGATTAAAACTTCAAGCCAAGATTAAAGCTGGTAAGAGTGGTTCTAATTTGAAGTATTTTCTAAGCTTAAAACATTCTTATTGGAAGGATGACTCAACTTCTACTGCATTGAAGTAATTCAGTCACTGTCATGCCACTCAATTGACTGGGGCAAGCCTTGTTATAACAATTTTCGAGCAGCCCATAAGTCACATATAAATCACCAGGTTACATCTGGAAAGTTCTGCCTACATAAAGGGACTTAGACATGCTATTTTCCTGCTTCCACATGGAATAGCAACGAAATCCTTGTGCTTCCAAGAAACGTACTTCCTTAAACTGTCCTAATTTCTATTTCTGGTTGTCTGAAAATTGGATTGCTTTTCTTGAAATTGAAGCCTTTTCACAACACTCTTCAATGTCTTTTGCAAAAAAAAAGAAAAAGTTTCAGAAGACACATTTTCACATAAAAAGAAAAGAATATCAAAAAGGTGAGCTTTATTCCCAGTTTTGGACCCATTTCAATCAAACACAATAGAACTTCAACTACTACCGCAAGAACTGTGTTCAAATTAAAAGAGGAAGCTAAAATTCGATATACATTACTGGATAAAAAGCATAAAAATAAAAATAAGATAACACCTGTACAGCGACAGATACATAATGACGGAGAGATGACTATATTGGGATTTAGTATATTTTGACCACTTCACAGTAACAAGGGAAGTTTAAGCTAGAGAGGTGGAAAAAAATGTTATCATATTTCTCAAACCACCACCAACTTGCAGGTCTTATAGCAGAAGAATTGAATCAAATTTTATATCCTAAGCACTCATATACCAGTAAAAAATAAATAGAACCCACCACCATCAAATTTAATATTCTACCTCCGTCCAACTTGCATGATCTAGTTCAATTAACTTTTTGTCTACCATTGGGCGTCGATTGCCTTTTCATGAAATTAAAAAAGACCAGGAATCCACAAGAAGACATTACTCATCCAATCCAACGCAATTTCTATGACAATCTTTCCATTTTGAGGCGCTCTATAATGTTTGAAACCATTATATTAATGATATTATATTATACTATTTTCACAAGTTTCTAGAACTTAAATCTATTTAACTAGAATTTGGTATAATGACTTCTCATTCAAACTAGCATTAGCTATTATATTAATTCTTTTTCCACTACTAAATTATATTAAAACGGGTCAAATCAATAACTTAAACTCCACATACCAATTTCTAAAACGTAAAATGATATATAAATAAGCAATTAATAGAACATGGTTGGAGAAGAATGTTGCCTCTACCTTCACTAGGTAGGGGTAACACTACCCTCCCTAGACCGGGTTTGTTGTTGTTGTTGGTTGGAGAAGAATGTTTTTTTTAATAAATGTGGATGGAGAAGAATGTTGTTGATCCTTTAACAATGACTAAGTCAAAAAATGGAACTAAGGGATATTACATGACTAGCAAATTATCCAACAAGAGTAATTCTTTTCATTATTTTCCCCTCTACCAAACAGCAGAATAGTGGTTGCTCCAACATTTTCTCCCTTGGTGACCCGAGCCTCAACCTTATAGTTGAAGGTGGACAATCTTTACCACCAATTTCTCTCATTAATTCAGTTTCCAACAAGTAATTTCTTTCAACTTCCTAAATTGATGCTCGCCCAAGAATAAAACTGAGAGCTTCTTCCAAAAAAAATAAAAAATTACTCTAATGTAGACAAAGGGAGATGCTAATATGAACCGTTACAATTACACACTCTATGTAAAATACACAAAAATATTTGACTATTGAAGATGTTAATGCCAGTGAAAGAACTAGTCCTAAACAGATGAATCCTAGTACGAAGGCGGATCCAAAATTTTAACTTAATGGCCTCAACCTTTAAGATTTTTAGTATTGAACTCAATTATACTCTGAAATTATGGTTCAGAATTTGATATTTGTAGCAATTTTAGTGGTTGGTGTGTTTGTATATATGTGTGTGTGTGTGTGTGTTCCGTGTAGAAAATATTAGGTTCACTCGAACCATTGAGCATAGGCTCCATCCACATTACCTAATGAAGACTAAATTACTGAAAAAAACACCTAACAGGTGATAAGATTTTACACATTTCTACCTTCCGCACAATGCCATGTGTGTCATATGCAAGGCGAGCATCCACTTCAGTAGAAACTCGACCAGGCACCAGCTTTGTTAGATCACCACCAACGTGTGCTAAAGCCTGTAATCACAATGAACAATAGTTTGAGATAATCATCAACTACAAAAGAAACTGAAATACACCTAGCTAACATAAAAAGCGCACCAACCTTGTTGAAGAAACAAGACATCTGAAGATCAGAATTCTCCAATCCATAACACTCAGAATCTGCTAAAGCTCTGTCTACAGCACTCTATATCAAATATATGCACTTCGGTCAGCAAAACATGAATCTAATTAGCATCAATTTGGCTCATGCTTTTAAAATTTATTTACATGAAATGGTGCCAAGCTCTGTTTTAAATATTCAGGAAGATGTACATCCATATGGTATATAATACTATGATTTTACAGGTAACTCTATTTAATAGCATTGACAGGTTATCTATAACAAATGATAAGTAATCTATTATAACAGGTTAAATAGCACTGATAGTGTAAAATAATTCAATACACCATCAGTGCGTATAACGTAAATCCATATACCATTTTGACTATATCTTTGCGTGATATTTAGTTGATTATAGAAAAAAGTGTATATTCAAAAGTATTTCTAAGAGTTAATAATAATTATTACCTTAAATTTGGTGTCCGGAAGACCGCATATGCCTAAGAGCAGAGAAGAGCTTACAGTAGCAGCAGTAGGTGGAAATCTATAAATCCGAAACACAACAAATAAATAGTTACATCAAATGAAAATGGTTCAAGTAAAGAAGAAACGAAGCAAAACCAAAGTGCAATACTAACTTCTCGAAATCATCGAAAATGACAGTATCTGGAACGATCTCGCTATGACTTGTTACAGCATCCAACTCAGTACTCAAACCTAGATTCATCATAAGAAATTCACCGATTTCACTCATCTACATCATAATCAAATCAACTTAACTGAAAAATCAGAATTTAATTATACATATCGAAAATCATACAGTACCGGTATCGAGAGAAGAGGAGAAGCCAGTAGAAGCTCGGATGAGTGGAAAGGATCGACGAGGCTTGAAAATTAGAGTTGATTTCGACAAATTAACTGCATTTCTCGGCTTTTTTTCCTGTTCGATAACATACACAAATCACTGAAACATACGCGTATGCACATTACACTCACACACACACACATAGTGACACATACCTGAAGAGCTGAGGAAGAGGAGAGAGAAGAGTATAGCGGAGAATGCAAAGAGGATGACATTTTCAACCTAGGGAGAGGGAGAGTGAGTGTTGGTTGAATTGAGGGAAGTGGACACGAAGTCTATATATATATGTACAACTGGAACAAATCTGAGGATGTACAACTGTTTATGCGTAAGGTATAGTTCAATATGCTTCTTTCTGAAGTGACAATTCCACCTGGGAAATTGAACTTATTATCTAGGTACACGTACGACGGAATGGATAAAGAAGATATTCATAACATTAGTATTCTTAAATTTGATTTAAGCTAAAATTACCAAATTTAACTGTATGTTATAAAATAACGACTGTAAAGTAAATAAACTAAAGACAAGTTTAGAGAGAGACTGATATATTATTGAACTTTCAAACTGATGTACATAATGAACTGAAATCTCCTCTATTTATAGAAGAAGGAAGCTGTTGTGTAAGCTGCTACTGTAAGCTGCTGTGTAAGTTACTTGTAAGCTGCTACTGTAAGCTGCTGTGTAAGCTGCTTGTGAGCTGCTACTGCAAGCTGCTGTGTAAACTGCTTGTAAGCTGCTACTGTACCAGATGTAGATAATCTTATTCCGGGNGGAAAAAAGTTCTAGTGAAGGAAAAAGAGTACACATATTTAGTAATACGCATTGCTAGGTGCCTCATTAAAAACCTTATAAGGAAAACCCTGTGGGAAAAAACCTTAGTAAGAAAAAAAAGCGCATCGCGTATTTTACTCCCCCTGATGGAAACCTTGTTTCAGATATTTGAGTCTCCGCATTCCAATCTTGTATACCATCTTCTCAAAAGTT